>JARYGA010049624.1:0-42693 GCA_030545235.1 Helianthus tuberosus
CAAAAGGAAAGTATAGAAAATGATAAAGCTACTAAGTTGTTCAAAGAAACTGTCATGGAAAAGCAGATGGAGATTAACATTCATCTGGACACAATCGCATCTTTGAAAAAGGAACTTGAATTGATGCGTATTAAAAAAGAAAGAGTTGATAAGAAATTGATCAGTTATATTGCTTCATCTTATGTGATTGATCAAATTGTTCCTCAACTACCGGATGTTAAACCTGCTTTAAACAATGTTCCACCCCATATGTGGAATCATTATACACAGAAATATCCAGATGGGGTGAAAACAACTTTGAATCTCAAGTTGAGAACTGTAGAGAATGATTTACCGGAAAACATTGATGTTACATTCTCTCCATCTGACACTGACAACGAGTCACAAGTGATTAAAACTGTTGTTGATCAAGTGTTGGATGAAGAAATTGATAACTCTGATTTTGAAACGGTTAAAACTCGTTTGGAGAATTCCAATTCTGATTCTGAAGATGACGGAAATTTTTTGGACAAATTCATCCCAAAATCAGATAAAGTTATGAATGACGATTCGATCATTGTGGTTGACACAATGACCGGAACTGACAAACTCTATACTGATTTTGAGTATCCAATTCAGAATGCAAAATTGGAAAATGTTGAAAAAGTGTTCAAACTTGTGGAAATTGATATTTCGGAAGTTAACAACAACGCATTTCTTTCCAAACCGAAAAAATCTTTTGTGAAACAACAAAACAACCCCGGAAAGAAAGAATGGGTGAGTAACAATGGTCATAACAAAATACATGGTAACAATTTTAAAAAGGAAGGTGTCGGTTTTGAGAAGAAAATGGCTAAAAAGGAGGTTAAGCCAAAAGAAAAGTTGAGTGATGTATTTGTTGTAGGAAAGAACACAGTTGCTGAAAAGGATTATATCTTTAGTCAGAAAGCAATTGACGATTTCAATGCAGAGAAAAAGTTGAAAGATGAGACCAACAGATCCACTTTTGTCGAATATGACAAAAGAATCTGTTATCGCTGCAATGAAATTGGTCACATGGCCAAACAGTGTGTTAAGAGGATTGAAAAACCAATTTTCCAGAAACCCAAACCTAAAACTTCAAATGATGTGAAGGGAAAAACACCGATGGTTTCCCCTGTGCGTACTCTGAAACGCGGTGAATCTTTGAAGTCCGAGGACAAGCCAAAATCAACCTTTGAGATTGGTGAATCTTCAAAATCTCCAAAGACTTCAAAGGTTTATTCTAAAACGAAGATTTTTCAAAATCAATCATGGGTGGAGAAACCTAAACAATTGTTTGATGAAAAGAAAATGGAAAAGGTTTTAAAATCTAAGCCGACAGTTGTTGTAACTAACAATGAAAATCTTGAGTTTGAATTGGACAAATTGATTGAGGAATTCCCACCAATCAAGGAGGGAGATCTAAAATCGAAGTCAAAACCTGTTGTTCCAAACGTTGTCTTTAACATTCCAAAAGATGACGTAGCTTATGATCTTGTATTTGGTAGTGTTCCAAATGTGAAGAAATCTTGGGAATCGTTATTTGAGTGAATGTCTTTGACGTGTGCAGGGGCTTCCGAGGTCGATTATCTCAAAGTGGATCATGGATAGCGGCGCCTCGAGGCATATGACTGGGATGTTAGCACTACTCTATGATGTCAAATCAATCAATGGAGGATATGTTGGTTTTGCGGGAACTTAGGGAGGAAGAATCGTTGGTGAAGGAATTCTTACCAATGGAGTTGTAACTTTTGATAAAGTGAACTACATCGTTGAAGTTGAAAACAATCTGTTGAGCATATCGCAGATTTGTGACACGTCGTTCACAGTTCATTTTACAAAAAATGAGTGTTTGATCATTAAACCAGGTTTTAAAATTCCTGGAGTTTGGTGTTGATGCGTGCTCCTCGAGAAAACGATTTGTATGTCCTAGACATGAGCGTCGCAACAACATCAGATAAAAAGAAACAATGTTTTGTAACTAAAACAAAAGCAACTGAAAAAGAATCAAGAATGTGGCATCGTAAGATGGGTCACATTCATGTGAGAAAAATGAATTTCTTAGTTCACAATGATCTTGTTGAAGGTGTTAATTTGAAAAATTTCCATCGGAATGATGATTGTGTAGAATGCAAAAAGGGGAAGCAAACAAAGAAGTCACACCCAAAGAAGCTCTTGAACTCCATCAGACTATCGCTCGAGAGACTCAATATGGATCTGTTCGGACCGGTAAATGTGAAGAGTGTAAGTGGAGACCTGTATTGTTTAGTCGTTACTAACGACTTTTCAAGATTCTCCTGGGTGATGTGTCTCAAAAGAAAAGATGAAACATTTGATTCATTGATGATTTTATTCAAGAAGATGGAGATGCTGTACAAACTGCCGATCAGAAGAATTCAAAGCGACAACGGAACAGAGTTTAAGAACAACCGTATGCTTGAATTTTGTAATGACAAAGGCATTCTTCATGAATTCAGCGCACCGTATACTCCACAACAAAACGGTGTCGCAGAACGAAAGAATCGCACACTGATCGAAACAGCTCGAACTATGTTAGCCGATTCCAAATTGCCGATATTCTTTTGGAGTGAAGCAGTTGCTGCAGCATGTTATACGCTAAATCGTGTTCTTACAGTAAAGAAGTACAAGAAAACCTGCTTTGAATTACCTCATCGCTATAAACCAAATCTGAAATTCTTAGAACCTTTTCGATCACCTTGCACATTTATTGATCCAGATGGTAAATTTGGCGCAAAAGTTAACGAAGGTTTTTTTGTAGGTTATGCAAGTCCACTGAAGAGAGTATTTGTTCCATGCTTGGGGAAGATTATTCAAGTTCAGCATGTTGACTGTCAGAAGTTTACTGCTCCGGAACAACTTCCCAGAAACAGATTGCTGTTTGACTATGATAAACTCTGGGAGTCATTCCAGTTGCCGACTGAGCCAAGTGAGGAGGAACTAGTATTACTATACCAACATCAGCAATCTAGGTCACAAGAACAAGTGCCAAGACCATTGGTAGTTTCTCCGCCCACCGAGGGTGCAAATGATCATGAGGCTGGTCCAAGTGGAACTGCACACGAACCCCCAGAAGAACCAGCTCCAACATTTGACCAATCTGACGACTCAGAATCGGAACCCGATCCGATTTTTGACGAGGAACCAAATGTTGCAACTTCAGAAGCTGTGGATCACACGAGTGATCAGGATATCACAAACCTGCAATCGAAGTGAGCATGCCAGACACAGTCATGCCGAGAACTTTGTCTTATCATCCTTCAGAACAAATCATTGGAGATCTTCAAAGTGGAGTGAAAACCCTAGATCAAATCAACAAAGGGCTTACATGTTTTTATTCATCTATTGCTCCTTTACAAGTAGACTTCTCATTAAAATGTTTTATCTCGCAGGTGGAACCGAGAACATACTAATAAGCATTGACCAAGGAAAGTTGGGTAAATGCGATGCAGGAGGAGCTACTGCAGTTTGAGAAACTTGGAGTGTGGAGGTTGGTGGCTGATCAAGACCAAGTGGGTCTTCAAGTGTAAAAGATATGATAGAGGGGTGATCGTGAGAAATAAAGCACGTTTAGTAGTCCAAGGTTTTAGTCAGCAAGAAGGCATCGACTTTACTGAAGTATATGCGCCTGTTGCTCGACTCGAGGCAATTAGAATCTTCCTGGCGTTCGCGTCTTGGAAAGGATTCAAGGTCTACCAATTAGATGTAAAATCTACATTCCTTTACAGAAAAATCAAAGAAGAAGTGTACGTCGGACAACCACCGGGTTTCACTGATCCAGTACACAAAGACAAAGTCTATCTACTCGACAAAGCGCTTTACGGTTTACACTAGGTCCCGAGAGCCTGGTACGAGACGCTTTCCCAACATCTGCTGGACAACGGGTTCATCAGAGGGACTGTCGATAGCACTTTGTTCACAAAAGAGGTTGAAGGTCATCTAATCATCGTGCAGATATACGTGGATGACATAATCTTCGGTTCGACAAACGACGAATTCTGCAAAGAGTTCGAGAAGATTATGAAGAAAAAGTTTGAAATGAGTTCGATGGGGGAGATAAAGTTCTTCCTAGGGCTTCAAGTTGAGCAAATGCCCGAAGGAATCTTCATACACCAGACAAAATACGTGAATGATGTGCTTGACAAGTTCAATATGTCTGAATCATCTCCAATCTCAACCCCTCAAAATCATGGGATATGTCCGGAAGAAAGCGGTGAAAAAGTGGATTAGACGCACTATCGATCGATCATTGGTTCATTAATGTATCTGACTGCATCACGCCCGGACATCATGTATCCAACCTGCCTCTGCGCCCGATATCAGTCAAGCCCGAGACAGTCACACTTGACGATTGTGAAGAGAATTTTACGGTATCTTAAAGGTTGCCCAAGCACCGGCTTGTGGTATCCTAAATCTGGTGACTTTTCTCTTACTGGTTATGCTGATTCTGACTTCGGGAGCTGTAAGCTTAATGCAAAGTCCACAACTGCTGGCTGTCAGTTCTTCAGAACTCGACTTGTTACTTGGCAATGCAAGAAACAAACCACAGTCGCTCTCTCAACCTGTGAGGCTGAATACGTTTCAGCTTCCAGCTGTTGCTCTCAGATCCTCTGGATCCAGCAGCAGATGAGGGACTATGGTTTGCAGTTCTTAGACACGCCAATCTTTGTGGACAATGAGGCAGCAATAAATATGACTAAAAATCCAGTTCATCACCCTAAAACGAAACATATTGAAATTCGACATCATTTCATCTGTGATTGTTACGAGAAGAAATTGATTTGAATTGATCATATACACACCGATGATCAGAAAGCTTATTTTTACACAAAACCCTTTGATAAAACGAGATTTAACTATCTTTTAAAATTGAACGGGTTGAAAATTTTGTTTTCTGGGAGGGTTGTTGAGTGTGAAGCCGAGGAGGACGGCGATCAGAAGTGATCTGCGTCTTGTTGTCAAGTTTCTGTATAGTTTATTTTCTGCTTTTGATAAAACCAAAAACACAAAAATATGTTTTTGATTTTAGGGGGAGAAAGTTTTCAGAAAATACAAAAACATGATAAAATTTCAAAATACAAAAACATGATAAAATTTCAAAAATCCAAAAACAGTGAAAAAGGCAAAAAGAGTTTGTGTAAAAAGAGGAAATGATAGTACATCTGCTAGACAGTTGCAGTACGCTAAAGAAATGTATAGTTTAATTGTGTTAAGCAGTCTCGCTGATGATATGCCGATAGGTTTTTACACATTTAGTAAGTTTGTTCGGGATATAAACCTAAATCATTTCTTGCTTTTACGTGGGGAACATCTCTCGGATATATAGGTAACCCCTGAAATCCTATTTGAAAGGCTCTATTTCTGACATACTAAGTCTTTGTACGTCTTGATATCTGGGGTATTATACCAGGACGTCTGATTTTGCGGGAGCAATAGCCTAGTCCTCATATAATACTTTGCACTGCTTTAAATCTTAAAGCCCGCCCTCAGCATAAAAAATGTTGAATCATTGAAAAATGCTAATCATGTGCTGTTGTAAAGAAGATCCCCACGGGGGACCCACCTAAAGTCGAGCCATCATCTCTCTGATTTTGCAGAAGCAATAGCCTGAGCTCTCATGGCCTCGCACTTAACCCAATTACAAATATCATTAGTGTGCACTCACCTGTAAGACTGAATATAGTGGTGTGGATACGGGAGTATATTCTAAGGTGGTACACGCGTATAAGTTAAGCGTTAAAACACTAATTCGTATCCTGAACAGATTGAAATTTGTGTGAAAATTTAAATTGGATCAGTATATCGGCAATCACCGTGAATTGTTTAATGCTTAGTATGAAATCAAAGCTTAACAGTACTTGTAGCTTGTCAGCAGCTGATATGATCCCCTAACACGCTCATGAAAAATATGTGTGTACAGTTTACTGTTTTCTTAAAACCCAAAAAGATTTCCTGTTTGTTTAGCTAAATGTTGAAAAATCCAAAAAGATTTGATACTTCATCTTATTTTTCGACAACAGACGTTGGGGATCTGATGATCAAAGTCTCACAGTGCTAAACAAGTTGGATCATGTGGGTTGGTAAAGAAAAAGTTTGAGAAATTGTTGGTAAATTGCTCGAAAAGTTTAAAAGTTCATTAATTTGAACTTAAATCTGTTTCAAAAAGTCAGCAAGTTCATAAATTGGTCAGCCAAGGTCATTAACTTGGACTTGGCAGGCTAAACTGTTGACTAGGGTCATTAACTTGGACTTGGTTAACTGGGTGTGATGGTAAATAATTCAATAAATAAAAAAATTGAAAAAAAAAATCAAAATTTTGAAAAAATGGAATTCCATATGAAATGACCATTTCGTACGAAATGGCGATATCGTTTCAACTGACCATTTCGTGTGAAATGGATACACTGCTTCTTTGTCCATTTCGTACGAAATGGACATGTCTATATAAAGGATTGCCATATCGCTTGAAACATCATTTTCTCCATTCCGCACCAAACGCACACCACTCAAACGAATTGAGGCGACTTAATGATTTCTTGTGATTCAAGCTGAAATCTTGTTAAATCTTCGATCGAAATCTGTGTATAAGTTGGCCGGTACAACTTATAACATGGGAAAGGTAAGGATTGTCAGTTTATTGAACCAGATCTGTTGAACTTCAATGAATAAGACCTTTGATTTTAGATCTAGGTTGATTTTGTGGACCAAAATGAACAAAAATTACTTCAGTGTGTTCGGAATATGTTGTAGATCTGATTTTGGGTTTCAATTTGAACCAGAAGTCTGGATTCGTATGAACTCAGTAGAACAGGAACTTTGATTATAGATCTAGGGTTATTGTGTGGACCAAAATGGATGAAAAAACATATCACTGAACTCGGAATCTGTTATAGAACAAACCTAGGGTTTCAATTTTATCATCAAAACAGGTTTTAAACATTGGTAAAATCTCTGTTCATTCATGTATGTTCAAACGAAATGAAAACCTGATTTCAAACGAAATGACAAATCATTTCGTACGAAATGGCTCACATTGTTTAATATTTCCAAATCATGCGAAATGGCCATTCCGTTTGACATCCATTTCGCTTGAAAATATCATTTCGTTTGAAACTCATCTCGCTTGAAATGGCCATTCCGTTTGAAACTCATTTCGCTTGAATGACCATTTCGTTTGGAACTGACCAATTCGTTTGAAAGTCACATCACTTGAAAATGGTCATTTCGCTTGAAAGCCATTTCGTGTGAATGTTGTTATGTCTTGAAAATTGTTCAAAAATGTTTAACTTGTGTATTTGTTTGTGTTTCAGGCTTCGATTGTTGAGTTTGATCCTTCACATAACACTTGTTGTGTATATGATGAGACTTTACCAAAAATGGCTGTATTCAAGGATATTCTGGAATTCATGAAGCATTTACCTATCCAAAAGGCAATGACGAATCAGCACAGAGTTTTCAGATCCCATATTGAACATTTCTAGGAGAATGCTACGTATGATGAAGAGAGTAAAGTGATAACCTCAAGTGTTAGCCTAAATGGAAAAGATAAAGAGATTGTCATCACTGAACAACTTGTCCGTGAAATGTTAGATTTTCCGGATGCTGAAAATTCACCAACGAAGTTTCCAGAGAGAATGGTTAAGGGATGTATGTTGAGGATGGGATATAGTGGTCCGCTGAACAGTGCAAACTATTCGAAAGCATGTTTCTCAAAGCCTTGCAAATTTTTCATTCATTCAGTGATTCACGCTCTTAGTCACAGAAAAGGTGGATATGATGTGATGAGAGATTACCAGATGAATATGGTGACTGCTTTAGTGTTGAACAAAAAGTACAATTTTTCTAAAATCATTTTCCATTACATGAAAGAAAACATTACATCACGCAATAAAACCTGGATTTATCCGAGATTTGTGCAAATGATGCTTGATCATGCTTATCCGGATCTAGAGAAAGATGAAGATAATGATTTATTGGCGTTGTATCACATGGATAATGAGACGTTGATCATATTATCCAGGTATCACAAAAATCGGCCTGAACCAAAAACAAAGGCAGAATTCTTTGGATTCATCAAAAGTGCTAATTACGAAGATCCGGATCCAGTTAATCATCTGAAGTGGAGAAATGATGAAGAGATGAAAGAAAAGAGTGCAGCAGATGAATTAACAAAGTTAGCAGAATTTAAGGAAACACGAAATGAATGGTTCAAAAAAGAATAAAAGAAGAAAAGGAGTAGAAAGACAACTCCTAAAGTACAAGCAGAAGAAGGTTCATCTTCACAACCGAAAAAGAAACGTCAAAAGAAAACTGTTGAAACAATGATGGTCGATGAACCAGAGGAAGATGAAAAAGAAGCTGATGCTGAAAGAGATCAAGGTCGTTTATCTCCTGAATCTGAACAGTTATTGAAGTCTCTCACTGAAAATTTTGAAGCTGAGAAAGCAGCTGGTGAGAAAGTAGGTGACGATAAAGAGAAAAGTTCTTCTGATCCTGAAGAAAGTGATATTGATGCTGAAGCTGATCAGTGGATCAAAGAAAATTATGATCCAAGGGATAGATTGATAAAAAGGAAACGGAAGAAGAGTGCAGATGATGATGATGATGAAGCGTATATTCCATCTCTAGAACATGTTCAGAATGTTCAAACTCCACCATCATCTGGAGGTAGGAAGAAGTCTAATGCAAGAAAACGTGTTGTATCTCCTGCAGTTCGAAAGTTGAAAATCAAGCTAAAATCTAAACCTGCATCAGAACCACAAGCTGAACCACAACAACCATCTTCACAACCACATCAATCACCACCACCACAATCTGAATCTCAACCTGATCCTATTCCATCACCACCACACCAACCATCACCCCAGTCATCTCCACAACTTCGTATATCTACACCAATTCATGAGCAACCTGTTATATCTTCACCGCACATTCTTCAAACACCACCAACCACACAACCACCAGTACAGACAACTCCAGGATCATCTGTCTTTAAAGATTTTCCACATATTCCAGAGAATATTCCTCTTGAAGACATTGGAGATTTTAATTTTGTAACTGATGATGTTGTAAAGAAGTTACAGAAGATGGTGGAAGAGGTGTTAGTGGAGAATAAGAAGTTGGAAAAGCATGTCAAGTCTGTCGAAGCTGAAAACTCATCTTTGCTAAAGAAGGTTGAAGCAGATCAAGCTGATATTGATATACTGAAGGTTCGAATAGCTGAATTAGAAGAAGAAAAAGCTAGAAGAGATGAACAGAATGAATACTTCAAGCTGAAAAACAAAGACTTGGAAGCCATCAATGCAAAGAAAGAACATGAAATGTATATGATGAATAAAGTATTGGAGAGTTTGATCGGAAATCCTATGGAACAAAGATTTGAAGAGATCCAGCTTGAGGAAGTCAGAGCACGACGTAAGACTGAGATTAAAGCTGAAATGAAAAATAAAGGCAAAGGTGTTCAAGTTGAAGGTGTTTCTGAAGTAACTGAAAGAGCAATCGTTCCTTCAATTGTTCCTGAATCACCTATTCAAAATCCTTGTCCTATATCTTCGGTTTCTGGTGTATTTGATGATGATATAGAAATTGATGATGTAGAAGATGATGAAGAAGATGATGAAGAAGAAAATGATGATGACATTATGAAAGATGATGCAAATGATGTTTATTCTGCATGTAGTCATGATGATGATGATGGCAATGATGACGATGATCAAGGTGCTACAGGCATAAAAGTTACTGAAGCGTCTAATGAAGAAAAGATTGATGAATATCTTCATGATGATGCTAATGAAGAACCTGAGAATGCTGAAAGTGAGGGGGAGCATGATGATGCAGAGAATGTTGATGAAAGTAATGATCATGTTTCAAGATTGATTCTCCGTCTTGAGCACAGTGTTGAGGAAGGGGAAATTCTACACACTTATACTTTTGCAGAGATCATCAAGATGATGCATGTAGATGAAAATGAATTCAAGTTTGATTTTGAAAAAGAATTGAATAAGTTCGACATCAATCAACAGCCCGATTAACAGTATAAGTATGTTGAAGAAGCTGATAATTACGACAGGGTTGAAGTTGAAGATTGGAGTGATGAGGATCAATCTGAAAGTGCTCATATTGATACTTCTAACTTTCCGACGCTTGCAGAATTTTTCAGTCAAGCGAATGAAGATGAGTTAAAAAGGAAAGTTGCAGAATGTGTGAAAAATAAAAGTTTTGATGAAATGTCAAAAGATGAACGTCGTGAAGAAAGAAGGAAATGGTTCAGGAAAGGTACTGAAAGGAAATTCAAAAGACCGCTGAAGTACTACAAGAGAGACAGAGAAGTTTCTTTGGGAGATATTATCAGTTGGGGGTTTCTGCCGCAAGTGAATGCCTATGCAATTCGAAGAGAGTTTGGCGTACAGTACTTTGCGTATATTCAAGACATAATTTCTTTGCCTTGATGGGATGTAGAAGAACTTCCCAAGGTCAGAACTTTGTCTTATCCTGTAAGAGAACGTGATATGCCGACATGGGGTTTAATGAAGTTCGAAGCTTTCAAAGAGTTCAAACACTGGAAGCTACATCAACCTAAGAAAGTCAAATGGGTGGATCCAGTAACAGGTGTTGAAGAGACAATCTTGCAGATTAAGAAGCCAAGAGCGATAAAGAATATTCCACTCCCAAAGATGGAGCAAGATTTTCACAAAGGGTTCTTATGTTGGGTTTACAGTTGTAAGTCTACTGAAGCAGTGATCACATACAGAGTGGAGAATGAAGTTAGATATATTCATCTTTATGACCCAATGTGGATTGTGAACTGCTCAGCAAAGGATATCGAGTGTTTGTTCGTAAACAAGATTTGTTACAAAGCTGAAGATAAAGATCAGGCTTTACAGTTTCAGAAAGTTGCAACAATATGTTTTCCGAAAGGAATCAATTCTGAAAATGCATGGTCATCTTAGTGGAGGAAGATTGAAAAAGAGGAGGCTCTTAAAGCTGAAAAAGAAAGAAAGAAACCTGAAGAGCTTCGAGGTAAATGGATGAAGATACAAGCTGAAGAAAAACTGAAAGCGGCTAAAGAGAATGAAAGACTGAAGAGTTTGTTGAAGAGAAAGCCGAAGCAGAGAGAAGAAAAATTCAAGTCTCTGTGAAGAAGTTTTTGAAGACAGCTTGACTGAAGACTCTGGCAATATCCAAGGGGGAGTTTGTTGGTACATAATGTATATCGCCTATGTCATCAGTCTAGGTCGTGTCAGTAGCTTGTAATATGGGTTAAAGTGTAAAAGTTAATGTTATGTGTGTATGTAAGCCATTTCGCACGAAATGGATTATGTAAGGCCATTTCGCACGAAATGGACTTTGCCATTTCGTACGAAAGGGAACATGTCATTTCGTGCGGAATGGATTCCCTATAAATAGGGGTGTTGGGTTTTCCATTTGTAACGGTTTCTCTGCTTCTACTCACATTCTAACACCGATTCTCAGTTACTAGATTGTTTCCGCCTCTCTAGTGACCTAGATTTGACTCAGACCGACTCATTTAGGTCGAATATCGATCCTACAACAGTGCAAAGTATTATACAAGAACTAGGTTATTGCTCCCGCAAAATCAGAAGTCCTAGTATAATACCCCATATATCATCACGCACAAAGACCTAGTATGTCAGAAATAGAAAGCCCTTCAAACAAGATTTCAGGGGTTACCTATATATCCAAGAGATGTTCCCCACGAAATAAGTAAGTATGATATTTAGGTTTATATCTCGACAACAATCTACTAAGCGTGTAAAAACCTACTGGCATATCATCAGTGAGACCGTTTATCACATTTTGACTTTCTAATTCTTTAGCGTACAGTGATTGTCTACTGATGTACTATCATTTCCTCTTTTTCACAACAAAGCTCATTTTTTGATTTTTCGATGTTTTTTGGTTTTTAGATTTTATCATGTTTTTGGATTTTTCAAATTTTTAAAATTTCTAAATTTTTTACTCCCCCTAAAATCAAAATTATGTTTCAATTTTTGATTTTCAAGGAAATTTGAAAATAAACGCAATAAACTGTACAAATTAAATGACAAACTGATGTGAATTGCTTCAATTCGCCATCCTCTTGGCTTAAACAATCAGAACTCCCCCTGACAACAAACTATTTTCCCATTATGATTTCAAAACACTTAAGTTTGTTTTAATCAAATGGTTTTTCCGAAAAATTAGTTTTGTTGTTTTTACACAAACATAGGGTTTCATCACATTGTTTTCAAATTACCATTTGTAAAATCTAACACTTGTAGGTTTTTCACAAAAACATTTTTCAAGAAAGATGCCGATTCATGCTCCACGATTACCAACTTGGGAGCTCCGGCAAGTCAGGATTTTCAGTTAAAGAGATTCACCCAAGCCTGACGGTCCTTGGGTGATTCCGAGTCATCATCACTCGGTTTCTTTACTTTCTTCTTCTTTTCATAAAATTCCTTTACCCCTTTGACCTTCCCGTCAACCATTTTTCCAAAAATATTTAGAACTTTAGAGTTAAAGGCTTTTTCATCATCAAATTCTTTCTTTTCAGAAAAGAATTGATTTGAAATTTCAACTTTGCCAATTTTTTGCTTTAAGTTTCCGTTTGACAATGGTGGAAAATTTGCATCATCCATTTTTGGAACGGAATTATCACCTTTTAGCTCAACTTGTGGCTCCTCTGACTTTGGAACTGAAAATTTACAATTGTTTTTGTAAATTTTTATAAGTTACAATTTCAAAACTAATAAACCGTTTAAGGGTCCTACCCCCCCCCCCTAAAAAAAGTCATGTATTGTCCTCAATACAAAAAAACAAGTCTAAAAACATACCTTATATCTTCATGACCCGTTCGTGATGTCCAGACTTCACACATCAATGGGGTTAGTACGAAACGGAAACAATTATAACAACGAACACTACAAACAATCAAATAAAATGTACAAAACTCTAAAAAAAATTGTTACCGGTCCTTTCAGTTGACCTCATAGGTTAGCACGGGAAGTTTTTATGCCGTAAGTTGTAGAGCCATACCTTTTGACCCACGTCAAATTCCTTCGGCTTCAACTTGGCATCGTGTGACCTCTTCATTCCATCTTTATACTTCGAGGTGCACTCATATGCTTCTTCCCGAAGCTCCTCCAATTCGCATAACTTTAACTTCCGTTCTTTACCTGCATCATCGTATTTCATGTTAACTTCTTTAATACCCACCAAACACGATGTACAAGCTCTACCGGTAAGTGACAATTTCTACCGTAAAATAAGCGGTATGGTGTAGTGCCAATAGGTGTTTTATGAGCTGTTCGATAGGCCAATAAAGAATCATTCAACTTCGTCGACCAATCCTTTCAGTCTGGTCAAACGGTCTTTTGAAAAATTTCTTTTATTTTCCTATTGGACACCTCCACTTAACCACTCGTTTGCGGGTGGTAGGGGGTAGCTATTCGATGGTCCACACCATACCGTTTCAATAGTTTGCCAAAGTTAAAGTTCTTGAATTGAGATCCCCCATCACTAATGATTACTCGGGGAATCCCAAATATAGAAATTATGTTGGTTTGTACAAAATTACAAACCACGACATGGTAATTTGTCTTGGTGGCGATTGCTTCGATCCATTTCGACACATAATCGACTGCCACCAAGAGATATAAATTTCCATGCTGTAACACCCGTCTTGTTTAATTAAGATTTTCATATAAAAGTACGCATTTTTAAACCAAATGCATCATTTCAAAAGCTTAGTTATGATGGTAAGCATACATAGTGATAGTATTCTAGTTAACTACCTAACTAGTTTAAGCATTTAAAACATTAAGTTAAGTGTTTGCAAAATGAACATTGTCTAAAACGAAAGTAGATTAACGCGGAAGCTTCAAAATGTTGTGTTCGGTTCTTGGATTCTTGCTTGATCCCCAACCGGGTAAGACCAACTTCACCTAATGTCAAAACCACGTTAAATCTTAGTTTTGACAACGTTAAAACACGTATAATCAAATTCTAATATCAAACAACTAAAAACAAAAATAAAAATTCGGAATTTGGTCTGTCGCGCCACGTGACAGATTCCCTTTAATCTTTCGCGGGCCGTGAGCGACCCCGCGTGTCACGCCAGGATTCCTGCTCTCTGTCGCGTGCCGCGGGAGAGCCTCTTTTCCAGCAGGTGCAGGTTTGAAACCAGTATTTCTGCCCAGCACCAAATTTTCTATAAACTCAACTTCAAATGTTCATAACTTTTTATCTAGTGGTCCGTTTTAGGTGATTCTTTTTCCTACGCGTCCGTAATTTAATTACCAACACATCTATCATTTTTATCTTATCAAAAGCTCGGTTTACGGATCGAAAGCCTATAAGTCCCTATTGTATTTATTCAATCCGCATAGTTTCGCACCATATTTTTGTTACTCATAATTTATGACCTCTAGACATATTTACCCATTCCCTGGGCAGTGATCATCGGCGTATCATTACCAATTCCATGGTTTTATGCTTTTGTGATCCATAATCGCCAAGTGACATTCAAATCACTTCCATAATATCTACTAAACATTTAGTTGGCCCATTTGGCTCATTTATGGAATCCACCATTTTAGATGACAACAAAACATATTCCAACCAATCTTTGACTCGTTTAATTAAGTAGTGAACATCGTCACTTCTACAAATGCTACATTCCTTATAACACAATTTTAAACAACTATAATTTCCAATCAAACATAATTTAACGAAACCAAGGTTACATACCTTTAAAGCGCTCCCTTCAAACACGTATCACCACCGGCTTGTCCGCTTGACGTTCCAGTTTCCTTGCCTATAGAGTTCAACCACGAATCGTTTAGAACTCTTTTCATAACACATAACGCATAGTTCGCCATAATACACAAGTTTGCATTTTATTTCAAATTTCCAACATTTAGCTTTCTTTTAGGCATTTCTACAAACACCTAAAGGGCATAATCTCTTACAATTTACAATCAAGATCATGACTAACTATTTAGCCAAGATTAAACATCAATTAAGCAAGTTCATGTCAAATTTTTACATCAACATTCTGAAATTATTTCATAGAGCTCAAATTACACTAGAATGACAATCATAATCCTAGTGTTTATCATGTTTCTACAAAACCCACTAAACACCTATATAGGTGATTATGAATTTTCACAATGATGAACACAATTCAACAAACTAATGGCTAGGGTTTATTCCTAGACGTGATTTCATCTCAAATTCAACCAAACAACGATCATGCAAGCTCAAATCTCAAATCTCATGTGTTCATCTAGAGTTCAAGATGGAATCATTTAATGAAATTTTACATACCTTATGATCCCTTTACTGATGAGATCACTAATCTATCCTTGGATTTCGATTTGGGACTAATTTGTGCCTTCAATTTGATCAATTTAACAAGAACTAGGGTTTGGAGGAGAAGTCTTGGTCGCCCCTGTGTTTAATCGAACCAGACACACACACAAGTGTGTATTTGCGTTTTGAATTTTTTTGTTTTAATATTTTTTTCAATTTTAACACCTTTGGCCCTCTAACTACTATTAGGTTTTTATTTTAGGTGTTTTTAACCCACTAACATATTACTACAAGACTTCTATCTAACTAGGTTATTTTTATTCCTAGTTAGTTCATTTTGTTTATTACCAACATTGAATTTATAATAAAAGGTTTATATTTTCGGGGTGTTACAAGTCCACCTCCCTTAGAAGGGTTTCGTCCTCGAAACCGGAATACGTACCGAATAATGTTGGGTAGAGACGTCGCATCTCCTCTTTGGATTCCCATGTAGTATCTGAACCCTTTCTATGCTCCCACTTGATCTTCACTTGATCAATTTTCTTATTCCGCAAACCTTTAACCTTACGATCTAGAATCTCAATTGGCTTCACCGCATAATTAAGGCTATTGTCCACCTCGATGTCATCGTAGTGGATATAAGCCATTTCCTCGGCTAGACACTTTCGAAGTTGTGACACGTGAAACGTGCTGTGAATTCCCCTCAGTTCTTCCGGTAGTTCAAGGCGATATGCTACCTTACCAACCCGTTCAATGATTTTAAACGGTTCAATAAACCTCGGGCTTAACTTCCCTCTTTTTCTGAACCGGATAACGCCCTTCCATGGGGATACTTTCAGCATAACCTTGTCGCTCACCTGAAATTCGATCGATTTTCGTCTTTTGTCGGCATAAGACTTTTGTCTGTCTTGAGCCGCAGTCAAATGAGCTCTAACCACGTCAATTTTCTCGTTAGTGGCTCGAACTACATCTTTATGGGACAGTTCACGCGGACCCACCTCACCCCAACGCATCGGGGTTCTACATTTTCTACCATATAGCATCTCATACGGGACCATGCCGATACTGGCATATTAACTGTTGTTATAAGAGAATTATGCTAATGGTAAATAATCATCCCAACTACCCCCGAAATCGATAATACACGCCCTCAGCATGTCTTCTAGTGTTTGTATCGTTCTTTCAGTCTGTCCATCTGTTTGAGGATGGTACGCAGTGCTAATAAATAGTTTCGTTCCCATCTGGTCTTGGAAATCTCGCCAGAAGTTGGAAGTAAACCGGGTATCCCTATCGGACACGATGGATACCGGTACCACGTGGAGTGCCACTATCTCATTAGTATACACTTCCGACATCTTTTCTGACGTATAAGTCTCACGTATAGGAATAAAGTGCTTCTCGGAATCATTCAAGTAATCCCGACGTCACTATAAGCTGCATTGATCGCACTCGTAAAGGAGTATAATCCGCCTTTCGGCTCAATGCGTCCTCCACTACATTGGCTTTTCCGGGATGATAATGAATTTCGCAATCATAATCCTTTACCGTTTCCAACCATCGTCTTTGTCTCATATTTAACTCCTTCTGATCGAAGAAGTATTTTAAGCTCTTGTGGTCGGTAAATATGGTGCACTTCACCCCGTATAAATAATGCCTCCATATTTTTAGCGCGAATACCACCGCTGCCAAATCGAGATCATGCGTAGGATATTTCTTTTCGTGCACCTTCAGTTGCCTCGAACCATAAGCTATCACTTTTCCTCGTTGCATTAAAATACAGCCGAGTCCCAATTGTGATGCATCTGAGTAAACCACCATATCGTCAACTCTGTCCGGCAACGTTAATACCGGAGCATGAGTTAACTTCTCCTTTAGCATTTGAAACGCCTTCTCCTGTTCAACATACCAGATAAATTTCTCCTCATTGCGAGTTAACTTGGTCAATGGCATAGCAATCTTGGAGAAATCTTGTATGAATCTTCTATAGTATCCCGCGAGTCCTAAGAACCTCCTGATTTCCGAGGGATTCTTTGGTGGATTCCACCTTGTCATGGCTTCTATCTTTGACGGATCGACTAACACGCTGTCGGCACTGATAATGTGCCCGAGGAATTGCACCTCCCGCAACTAAAAGGCATATTTTGAAAATTTTGCACATAGCTTTTCTTTTCTGAGCTTCTCTAATGCTTCCTGTAAATGACGCGTGTGATCGGCTTCACCCTTCAAATATACTAAAATGTCGTCGATAAACACAATTACTGACTTGTCCAACATTGGCTTGCAAACCCGGTTCATGAGGTCCATGAAATCCGCGGGTGCATTTGTCAATCCAAAGGACATCACGAGGAACTTGTAATTCCCGTACCGAGTTTGAAAGGCCGTTTTCGGTACATCCTCTTCCTTTACCCTTAATTGATGGTAACCCGACCAAAGGTCAATTTTCGAAAACCAACTTGCACCTTGTAGTTGGTCGAATAAATCGTCAATTCTTGGAAGCGGGTATCGATTTTTAACCGTGAGTTTGTTTAACTCCCGGTAATCGAAACACATTCGCATGCTGCCGTTTTTTTTCACAAACAATACCGGTTCACCCCAAGGGGACACACTCGGCCTTATAAACCCCTTGTCGAGCAACTCTTGAATCTGAGACATCAATTCTTGTAACTCCGATGGCACGAGTCGGTATGGCGCCTTAGCTACGAGTTTCACGCCCGAAACCAATTCGATTCCGAACTCTACTTCCCATTCGGGCGGTATTCCCGGTAAGTCTTCTATAAACACATCCTCATAATCATGTACCACAGGTACGTCTCTGATCTTCGGTGATTCTTTCCCCGGTTCATTTGCGTATATCATAAACTCTCTACATCCGTGCCTCATAAGCTTGTGAGCTTTTAACATTGAGCATATCATAGGATTACCTCCTTTCTCACCATAGATAGTAACGTGTTTTCCGCTCAGATATGTTAACTTTATCACTTTACGGAACCACACGACCTTTGTGTGGTGTCGGGATAACCAATCCATCCCGACAACCACTTAGAACTCTCCCATCGACATCAGGATTAGATCTATTAAGTATTCTTCGCCATCAATACTCAGTTTGCAGTTTTGACAAACATCACATACTATAAAGCTCTTGTTGTCCCCTATTTCAACTTCTATGGGCATAGGTAATTTCGTCAATATAAATGAAGGATGTCGAATAAATCCATGTGAAATGAAGGATTTATTCGCACCCGTATCGAATAATACACGTGCAGGAATTGAGTTTATTGCAAATATACCTGAGACCACATCGGGTTCTGTCTTTGCTTCGGCTGCGGTTATTGAAAGGATCTGGCCTTCGCCTTTTGAGTTTCTGTTAGCAATTCCTTTCTATCTTTCTTTCCAACCAAGTCTGGGCATTCGGACTTCTTGTGGCCCGGTTGGTAACATTTGTAGCAAACAGAAACTTTTCCCAGGCATAGCGAAGCCGTGTGCCCCGTCTTCCCGCATATGGGACACGGTTTGTCTTTAAAGCGACATTCGCCTTTATGCCCTTTCCCGCACACTTTGCAACTTGGCAACCCGCCTTTTACATCTACTTTTCGTGCCGACTCAGTTGTTCTTGCCTTCTTTGTAGGGCTTGGGTTTACATCCTGCGCCCTTCGCTCACCCCTCTCTATCTACTTCTTCAATTCAATCTCCCATTCCCGGGCGGTGTTGATGATTTCGGTGAGTGTTTCATACTTTGAGGGAGTCATGAACTCCTGATATTCAGCGCTCAGCATGTTGTAATAGTTGTATATCTTCTGTTCCTCGGTCGTCACTAACTCATCACAGAATCTCAGCTTGTCGAGAAAGATACCTGTGATCTTATCAATTGATTCACCCTTTTGCCTTAACTGGATAAATTCCTCGTTGATTCTTTTGATGACCGCCTTGGGGCTGTGGTGTTTAAGGAATGGTGCCTTAAACTCGTCCTATGTCATCGCCTTCGCCGCTTCATTCCCAATCTCCTTTTTCTTATTATCCCACCAATCCTTCGCGTGGCCTCTTAACTGACCTGTACCGTAAGCTACGAAGTCATCCGTGTCACAGTGGTTCTTTCAAACACCCCCTCGATATTGCTTAGCCATCGTTGGCATATTATCGGATCAACCTCCCCATTGTACATTGGCGGTTTACAAGCCATGAACTCTTTGTATGAGCAACCTTTCCGTTCTCCGAATTTTTCCTTCACTAGGTTGGCATTGTCTTCCAACCTTTTGATCCGATCTTCAACTACCGAAAGCACCGTATTTTGTATCTTGTCTATAAAACCAGATAGACAATTCTCAATTGCCTTTCCTACTTCTGCGGAAATCACTCCTCTCATATGTTCGGTGACTACCGCCACCGTATCATCATTTCCTCCATCAGCCATTTTGAATCTGAAATGTTTATACTCATTATTAAACATTTCATTTTATAACATATGCATCATTCGTTTTGGTTTAGCCAAGTTCACCACTTGCTTAAACCATTCATGTTTAGTGCACTTTCCTGGTTTGAGTGTGTTAACACACTCTTCCCATGCACATCAACTCGAATTTCTTTTTCTAATAATCTAATAAAATTTACTAAATGACTAATTCTTACCGGACGTTTGATCAAGCTTCGAACCGAACACACTTTGTTAATAACCTTGAGCTCTGATTTCCAACTTGTAACCCCCGTCTTGTATAATTAAGATTTTCATATAAAAGTACGCATTTTTAAATCAAATGCATCATTTCAAAAGCTTAGTTATGATGGTAAGCATACATAGTGATAGTATTCTAGTTAACTACCTAACTAGTTTAAGCAATTAAAACATTAAGTTAAGTGTTTACAAAAATGAACATTGTCTAAAACAAAATTAGATTAACGCGGAAGCTTCAAAATGTTGTGTTCGGTTCTTGGATTCTTGCTTGATCGCCAACCGTGTAAGACCAACTTCACCTAATGTCAAAACCACGTTAAATGTTAGTTTTGACAACGTTAAAACACTAATAATCAAATTCTAATATCAAACAACTAAAAACAAAAATAAAAATTCGGAATTTGGTCTGTCGCGCCACGTGACAGATTCCCTTTAATCTTTCGCGAGCCGTGAGCGACCCCGCGTGTCGCGTGCCGCGGGGGAGCCCCTTTTCCAGCAGGTGCAGGTTTGAAACCTGTATTTCTGCCCAGCACCAAATTTTCTATAAACTCAACTTCAAATGTTCATAACTTTTTATCTAGTGGTCCGTTTTAGGTGATTCTTTTTCCTACAAGTCCGTAATTTAATTACCAACGCTTCTATCATTTTTATCTTATTAAAAGCTCGGATTACGGATCGAAAGCCTATAAGTCCCTATTGTATTTATTCAATCCGCATAGTTTCGCACCATATTTTTGTTACTCATAATTTATGACCTCTAGACATATTTACCCATTCCCTGGGCTGTGATCATCGGCGTATCATTACCAATTCCATGGTTTTACGCTTTTGTGATCCACAATCGCCAAGTGACATTCAAATCACTTCCATAATATCTACTAAACATTTAGTTGACCCGTTTGGCTCATTTAAGGAATCCACCATTTTAGATGACAACCAAACATATTCCAACCAATCTTTGACTCGTCTAATTAAGTAGTGAACATCGTCACTTCTACAAATTCTACATTCCTAATAACACAATTTCAAACAACTATAATTTCCAATCAAACATAATTTAACGAAACCAAGGTTACATACCTTTAAAGCGCTCCCTTCAAACGCGTATCACCACCGGCTTATCCGCTTGACGTTCCGGTTTCCTTGCCTATAGAGTTCAACCACGAATCGTTTAGAACTCTTTTCATAACACATAACGCATAGTTCGCCATAATATACAAGTATGCATTTTAGTTCAAATTTCCAACATTTAGCTTTCTTTAGGCATTTCTACAAACACCTAAAGGGCATAATCTCTTACAATTTACAATCAAGCTCATAACTAATTATTTAGCCAAGATTAAACATCAATTAAGCAAGTTCATGTCAAATGTTTACATCAACATTCTGAAATTATTTCATAGAGCTCAAATTACACTAGAATGACAATCATGATCCTAGTGTTTATCATGTTTCTACAAAACCCACTAAACACCTATATAGGTGATTATGAATTTTCACAATGATGAACACAATTCAACAAACTAATGGCTAGGGTTTATTCCTAGACGTGATTTCATCTCAAATTCAACCAAACAACGATCATGCAAGCTAAAATCTCAAATCTCATGTGTTCATCTAGAGTTCAAGATGGAATCATTTAATGAAATTTTACATACCTTATGAACCCTTTACTGAGGAGATCACTAATCTATCCTTGGATTTCGATTTGGGACTAATTTGTGCCTTCAATTTGATCAATTTAACAAGAACTAGGGTTTAGAGGAGAAGTCTTGGTCGCCCCTGTGTTTAATCGAACCAGACACACACACAAGTGTGTATTTGCGTTTTGAATTTTTTTTGTTTTAATAAATTTTTCAATTTTAACACCTTTGGCCCTCTAACTACTATTAGGTTTTTATTTTAGGTGTTTTAACCCACTAACATATTACTACAAGACTTCTATCTAACTAGGTTATTTTTATTCCTAGTTAGTTCATTTTGTTTATTACCAACATTGAATTTATAATAAAAGGTTTATATTTTCGGGGTGTTACAAGTCCACCCCCTTAAAAGGGTTACATCCTCGAAACCGGAATACGTACCGAATAATGTTGGGTTGAGATGTCGCATCTCCTCTTCGGATTCCCATGTAGTATCTGAACCCTTTCTATTCTCCCACTTGATCTTCACTTGATCAATTTTCTTATTCCGCAAACCTTTAACCTTACGATCTAGAATCTCAATTAGTTTCACTGCATAATTAAGGCTATTGTCCACCTCGATGTCATCGTAGTGGATATAAGCCATTTCCTCGGCTAAACACTTTCGAAGTTGTGACACGTGAAACGTGCTGTGAATTCCGCTCAGTTCTTCCGGTAGTTCAAGGCGATATGCTACCTTGCTAACCCGTTCAATGATTTTAAACGGTTCAATAAACCTCGGGCTTAACTTCCCTCTTTTTTCTGAACCGGATAACGCCCTTCCATGGGGATACTTTCAGCATAACTTTGTCGCTCACCTGAAATTCGATCGATTTTCGTCTTTTGTCGGCATAAGACTTTTGTCTGTCTTGAGCCACTGTCAAATGAGCTCTAACCACGTCAATTTTCTCGTTAGTGGCTCGAACTACATCTTTATGGGCCAGTTCACGCGGACCCACCTCACCCCAACGCACCGGGGTTCTACATTTTCTACCATATAGCATCTCATACGGGGCCATGCCGATACTGGCATGGTAACTGTTGTTATAAGAGAATTATGCTAATGGTAAATAAACGTCCCAACTGCCCCCGAAATCGATAATACACGCCCTCAGTATGTCTTCTATTGTGTGTATCTTTCTTTCAGTATGTCCACTTGTTTGAGGATGGTATGCAGTGCTAATAAATAGTTTCGTTCCCATCTTGTCTTAGAAATCTCGCCAGAAGTTTGAAGTAAACCGGGTATCCCTATCGGACACGATGGATACCGGTACCGCATGGCGTGCCACTATCTCATTAGTATACACTTCCGACATCTTTTCTGACGTATAAGTCTCACGTATAGGAATAAAGTGAGCACTTTTCGTCAGTTTATCAACAACTACCCATATGGCATCAAATCCTCGGTTCGTCTTTGGTAGTTTAGTCAACAGGTCCATGGTGATATGTTCCCATTTCCAAACTGGAATATCCAATGGTTGAAGCTTACCATAGGGTCTTTGGTGTTCTAACTTGACTTGTAGACATGTCAAGCATTTTTCCACATACTTAGCCACATCCCTTTTCATTTCGGGCCACCAGTAATTTTGTTTCAAGTCATTGTACATCTTGGTCGCTTCCGGATGGATAGAATAACGGCTTTTTTGTGCTTCGTCAAGTAGAAGCTTTTTAACTCCACACGAGTTAGGAACCCATATTCTGCCAAATCGGGTTTTCAGCCCATCGTTATCCTCTGTTAACTATTTTAGTTGGCCGACGATTCTTTCTTTCTTCCAATTTTCTTCTTTTATTGCTTCCACTTGTGCTTCTCGGATTCATTCAAGTAATCCCGACGTCACTATAAGCTGCATTGATCGCACTCGTATAGGAGTATAATCCGCCTTTCGGCTCAATGCGTCCGCCACTACATTGGCTTTTCCGGGATGATAACGAATTTCGCAATCATAATCCTTTACCGTCTCCAACCATCGTCTTTGTCTCATATTTAACTCCTTCTGATCGAAGAAGTATTTTAAGCTCTTGTTGTCGGTAAATATGGTGCACTTCACCCCGTATAAATAATACCTCCATATTTTTAGCGTGAATACCACCGCTGCCAATTCGAGATCATGCGTAGGATATTTCTTTTCGTGCACCTTCAGTTGCCTCGAACCATAAGCTATCACTTTTCCTCGTTGCATTAAAATACAGCCGAGTCCCAATTGTGATGCAACTGAGTAAACCACCATATCGTCAACTCTGTCCGGCCACCTTAATACCGGAGTATGAGTTAACTTCTCCTTTAGCATTTGAAACGCCTTCTCCTGTTCAACACCCCAGATAAATTTCTCCCCTTTGCAAGTTAACTTGGTCAATGGCATAGCAATCTTGGAGAAATCTTGTATGAATTTTCTATAGTATCCCGCGAGTCCTAAGAAACTCCTGATTTTCGAGGGATTCTTTGGTGGATTCCACCTTGTCATGGCTTCTATCTTTGACGGATCGACTAACACACTGTCGGCACTGATAATGTGCCCGAGGAATTGCACCTCCCGCAATTAAAAGGCACATTTTGAAAATTTTGCATATAGCTTTTCTTTTTTGAGCTTCTCTAATGCTTCCTGTAAATGACGCGTGTGATCGGCTTCGCTCTTCAAATATACTAAAATGTCATCGATAAACACAATTACCGACTTGTCCAACATTGGCTTGCAAACCCGGTTCATGAGGTCCATGAAATCCGCGGGTGCATTTGTCAATCCTAAGGACATCACGAGGAACTTGTAATGCCCGTACCGAGTACGAAAGGCCGTTTTCGGTACATCCTCTTCCTTGACCCTTAATTGATGGTAACCCGACCAAAGGTCAATTTTTGAAAACCAACTTGCACCTTGTAGTTCGTCGAATAAATCGTCAATTCTTGGAAGTGGGTATCGATTTTTCACCGTAAGTTTGTTTAAATCCCGGTAATCGAAACACATTCGCATGCTCCCGTTTTTTTTTTCACAAACTATACCGGTTCGCCCCAAGGGGACACACTCGGCCTTATAAACCCCTTGTCGAGCAAGTCTTGAATCCGAGACATCAATTCTTGTAACTCCAATGGCGTGAGTCGGTATGGAGCCTTAGCTACGAGTTTCGCGCCCGAAACCAATTCGATTCTGAACTCTACTTCCCGTTCGGGCGGTATTCCCGGTAAGTCTTCCGGAAACACATCTTCATAATCATGTACCATAGGTAAGTCTCTGATCTTCGGTGATTCTTTCCCCGGTTCATTTGCGTATATCATAAACGCTCTACATCCGTGGCTCATAAGCTTGTGAGCTTTTAACATTGAGCATATCACAGGATTACCTCCCTTCTCACCATAGATAGTAATGTGTTTTCCGCTCGGAGATGTTAACTTTATCTCTTTACGGAACCACACGACCTTTGCGTGGTGTCAGGATAACCAATCCATCCCCACAACCACTTGGAACTCTCCCATCGACATCGGGATTAGATCTATTGAGTATTCTTCACCATCAATACTCGTATTGCAGTTTTGACAAACATCACATACTATAAAGCTCTTGTTGTCCCCTATTTCAACTTCTAAGGGCATAGGTAATTTCGTCAATATAAATGAAGGATGTCGAATAAATCCATGTGAAATGAAGGATTTATTCGCACCCGTATCGAATAATACACGTGAAGGAATTGAGTTTATTATGAATATACCTGAGACCACATCGGGTTCTGTCTTTGCTTCGGCTGCGGTTTGTTGAAAGGACCTGGCCTTCGCCTTCTGAGTTTCTGTTAGCGATTCCTTGCTATCTTTCTTTCCGACCAAGTCCGGGCATTCGAACTTCTTGTGGCCCGGTTGGTAACATTTGTAGCAAACAGAAGCTTTTCATGGGCATAGCGAAGCCGTGTGCCTCGTCTTCCCGCATATGGGAGATGGTTTATCTTTAAAGCGACATTCGCCTTTATGCCCTTTCCCGCACACTTTGCAACTTGGCGACCCGCCTTTTACTTCTACTTTTCGTGCCGACTCAGTTGTTCTTGCCTTCTTTGTCGGGCTTGGGTTTACATCCTGCGCCCTTCGCTCACCCCTCTCTATCTACTTCTTCAATTCAATCTCCCATTCCCGGGCGGTGTTGATGATTTCGGTGAGAGTTTCATACATTGAGGGAGTCATGAACTCCTGATATTCTGCACTCAGCATGTTGTAATAGTAGTATATCTTCTGTTCCTCGGTCATCACTAACTCATCAGAGAATTTCAGCTTGTCGAGAAAGATACCTGTGATCTTATCAATTGATTCACCCTTTTGCCCTAACTGGATAAATTCCTCCTTGATTCTTTTGATGACAGCCTTGGGGCTGTGGTGTTTAAGGAATGGTGCCTTAAACTCGTCCCATGTCATCGCCTTCGCCGCTTCATTCCCAATCTCCTTTTTCTTATTATCCCACCAATCCTTCGCTTGGCCTCTTAACTGACCTGTACCGTAAGCTACGAAGTCATTCGTGTCACAGTGGGTTCTTTCAAACACCCCCTCGATATCGCTTAGCCATCGTTGGCATATTATTGGATCAACCTCCCCATTGTACATTGAGCAACCTTTCCATTCTATGGATTTTTCCTTCACTAGGTAGGCATTGTCTTCCAACCTTTTGATCCTCTCTTCAACTACCGAAAGCACCGTATTTGGAATCTTGTCTATAAAACCAGATAGACTATTCTCAATTGCCTTTCCTACTTCTGCGGAAATCACTCCTCTCATATGTTCGGTGACTACCGCCACCATATCATCATTTCCTCCATCGGCCATTTTAAATCTGAAATGTTTATACTCACTATTAAACATTTCATTTTATAACATATGCATCATTCGTTTTGGTTTAGCCAAGTTCACCACTTGCTTAAACCATTCATGTTTAGTGCACTTTCCTGGTTTGAGTGTGTTAACACACTCTTCCCATGCACATCAACTCGAATTTCTTTTTCTAATAATCTAATAAAATTTACTAAATGACTAATTTTTACCGGACGTTTGATCAAGCTTCGAACCGAACACACTTTGTTAATAACCTTGAGCTCTGGTTACCAACTTGTAACACCCGTCTTGTATAATTAAGATTTTCATATAAAAGTACGCATTTTTAAATCAAATGCATCATTTCAAAAGCTTAGTTATGATGGTAAGCATACATAGTGATAGTATTCTAGTTAACTACCTAACTAGTTTAAGCTTTTAAAACATTAAGTTAAGTGTTTACAAAAATGAACATTGTCTGAAACGAAATTAGATTAACGCGGAAGCTTCAAAATGTTGTGTTCGGTTCTTGGAGTCTTGCTTGATCACCAACCGTGTAAGACCAACTTCACCTAATGTCAAAACCAAGTTAAATGTTAGTTTTGACAACGTTAACACACGTATAATCAAATTCTAATATCAAACAACTAAAAACAATAGTAAAAATTCAGAATTTGGTCTGTCGCGCCACGCGACAGACTCCCTTTAATCTTTCGCGGGCCACGAGTGACCCCGCGTGTCGCGCCAGGATTCCAGCTCTCCGCCGCGTGCCGTGGGGGAGACTCTTTTCCAGCAGGTGCAGGTTTGAAACCTGCATTTCTGCCTAGCACCAAATTTTCTATAAACTCAACTTCAAATGTTCATAACTTTTAATCTAATGGTCCGTTTTAGGTGATTCTTTTTCCTACGCATCCGTAATTTAATTACCAACGCATCTATCATTTTTATCTTATCAAAAGCTCGGTTTACGGACCGAAAGCCTATAAGTCCCTATTGTATTTATTCAACCCGCATAGTTTCGCATCATATTTTTGTTACTCACAATTTATGATCTCTAGACATATTTACCCATTCCCTGGGCTTGAAATCATCGGCCTGTCATTACCAATTCCATGGTTTTATGCTTTTGTGATCCACAATCGCCAAGTGACATTCAAATCACTTCCATAATATCTACTAAACATTTATTTGACCCATTTGGCTCATTTATGAAATCCACCATTTTCAATTACAACCAAACATATTCCAACCAATCTTTGACTCGTTTAATTAAGTAGTGAACATCATCACTTCTACCAATGCTACATTCCTTATAACACAATTTCAAACAACTATAATTTCCAATCAAACTGAATGTAATGAAACCAAGGTTACATACCTTTAAAGCGCTCCCTTCAAACGCGTATCACCACTGGCTTGTCCGCTTGACGTTCCGGTTTTCTTGCTTATAGAGTTCAACCACGAATCGTTTAGAACTCTTTTCATAACACATAACGCATAGTTCGCCATAATATACAAGTATGTGTTTTAGTTCAAATTTCCAACATTTAGTTTTCTTTTAGGCCTTTCTACAAACACTTAAAGGGCATAATCTCTTACAATTTACAATAAAGCTCATGACTAATTATTTAGCCAAGATTTAACATCAAGTAAGCAACTTCATGTCAAATTTTTACATCAACATTCTGAAATTATTTCATAGAGCTCAAATTACACTAGAATGACAATCATAATCCTAGTGTTTATCATGTTTCTACAAAACCCACTAAACACCTATATAGGTGATTATGAATTTTCAAATTGATGAACACAATTCAACAAACTAATGGCTAGGGTTTACTCCTAGACGTGATGTCATCTCAAATTCACCCAAACAATGATCATGCAAGCTCAAATCTCGAATCTCATGTGTTCATCTAGAGTTCAAGATGGAATCATTCAATGAAATTTTACATACCTTATGATCCCTTTACTGAGGAGATCACTAATATATGCTTGGATTTCAATTTGGGACAGATTTGTGCCTTCAATTTGATCAATTTAACAAGAACTAGGGTTTGGAGGAGAAGTGTTGGTCGCTCCTGTGTTTAATCGAACAAGACACACACACAAGTGTGTGTTTGAGTTTTGATTTTTTTGTTTTAATAAAACTTGTTTCAATTTTAACACCTTTGGCCCTCCAACTATTATTAGGTTTTTATTTTAGGTGTTGTTAACCCACTAACACATTACTACAAGACTTCTATCTAACTAGGTTATTTTTATTCCTAGTTAGTTCATTTTGTTTATTACCAACATTGAATTTATAATAAAAGGTTTATATTTTCGGGGTGCTACACATGCGAATTAGGGAACGGGCCCATGAAATCGATCCCTCACACATAAAAAATATCTACAATGAGGATCAGTTGCATGGGCATCTCATCCCGTTTAGAAATACCCCCTAGTTTTTGACACTCAGCGCAATTTTTAGCAAAGTTAAATGCGTCTTTAAAAATAGTCGGCCAATAAAGCCCACTATTGAGCACTTTGTGCCCGGTTTTGTGACCATTGAAATGGCCCCCACAAGCAAATTAATGCAAGTGCATCAAGACACTAGGAATCTCATCGTCCGGGATGCATCTTCTAACGGCTTGATCCGGACATATCTTGAATAAGTCTGGTTCTTCCAACGTGTAGTACCTGATCTGTGAAAGGAAGTGCAACCTCCTCCTTCTATCCCAATGAGGGCAAATCACCTTTAACCAAATAATTTACAATGTTAGCATACCTAGGTAATACTGAAACTTTTAAGATTGGCTCATCTGGGAAGTTTTCATTGATCTCCACACGTGAAGAATCCTCCTCCACTATCAACCGAGACAAGTGGTCCGCACCCACATTCTCACTCCCTTTCTTGTCTCGGATCTCTAACTCAAACTCTTGTAATAAGAGAACCCATCGGATTAGCCGTGGCTTTGCATCCTTCTTGTCCATGAGATACCTAACTGCAAAATGGTCAGAATAGACAACAACTTTAGTACCCCATATATAAGCCCGAAACTTATCCAATGCATATACCACCACAAGTAGCTCTTTCTCGGTTATTGTATAATTTAATTGTGCATCTGCGAGAGTCTTACTTGCGTAATATATGGCAACCTCTTATCCACCCGTTGACCCAACACGGCCCCCACCGCATAGTCACTTGCATCACACATGATTTCGAATGGTAAAGACCAATTCGGTGAATGCAAGATTGGGGCCGCGACCAACTTTTGTTTCAAAATGTTAAAAGCGTTTTGACAATTTTTATCGAAATCAAACGGTTTATCTTTTAACAATAAGTTACATAGGGGTTTTGTTATATCACTAAAACCCTTAATAAACCTCCTATAAAACCCCGCATGACCCAAAAATGATCTAACACCTTTAACACTTGTGGGATAAGGCAAAGTGGATATGACTTGCACTTTTTCTCGATCCACCTCTATCCCACGACTCTAGACGACATGGCCCAACACAATCCCTTCTTGAACCATAAAATGGCTCTTTTCCCAACTCAAAACTAAATTCTTCTCAACACATCTTTTTAAAACCTTTTCGATTTGGTCAAGGCATTCGTCAAACGATGATCCAAATATCGAGAAATCATCCATGAAGATTTCCAAAGACTCCCCCACCATATCCAAAAAGATACTCGTCATATACCTTTGGAAGGTGAAGGGGTCATTACAAAGTCCAAATGGCATTCGCCTAAATTCGAAGGTACCGTATGGACAAGTAAGAGTAGTCTTTGCTTGGTCTTCCGTATGTATAGCAATTTGATTGTAACCTGAATAACCATCCAGGAAACAATAAAAATTTTCCCGGCCAATTTCTCGACAATTTGATCAATAAACGGTAGGGAAATGATCTTTAGAAGTAGTAGCGTTTAACTTCCTATAATCAATACCAATACGCCACCCGGTTACCGACCAAGTGGCGACCTCTTCACCTGTGTTATTTGTGACGAATTGAATGCCTGCTTTCTTAGGAACTATTTGTGTCAGGCTCACCCACTGGCTATCAAAAATGGGGTAAATAATACCCGCATCTAGCCACTTCAAAACTTCCTTCTTAACCACTTCCCGCATGTTTGCATTTAATCTCCATTGTGGGTCGTGAGAAGGAGTGATGCCGTCTTCTGTGATGATCTTGTGCATCACCACGGAGGGACTAATTCCCTTCAAGTCTGCAATGGTCCACCCAATAGCAGCCCTATGGGTGACCAACACCTTTATTAACTTCTCTTCTTGCTCCCCGGTCAAGTTGGATGCAATAATAACCGGGAGCGTGCTACCCTCACCCACATAAGCATACTTGAGATGCTTAGGTAGCGCCTTCAACTCTACAACTGGAGGCTTTTCCAATGATGGCTTTAATTTAGTGTCGATGTTTTCCGGAAGGCTTTCCACTTGATGTGTCCAAGTGGGCCTTCCTTCCCTAGCCGCCATTACCTCCATTTCTTTCACCTCCTCATCTATGCTCCGATTTTTTTCCCTTTGTGACATGTCGAAGAGGAAAACATCAAACATGAAACACTCTTCTATTGTGTTTTCCTCTTCGACATTAAGGTCGCATAGAGGTATACACTCGTCAATAATGTCCGCCAAATAACATTCACTACCGAGTAGAGGATTCGTCAATCCTGAAAAAACATTTAACCGCAATCGACGGTTACCAAAAGTCATGTTGATCGTGCCTGATTTGAAATTTATTTAGGCATTCGATGTTGCCAAAAATGGCCGACCGAGGATAACCGTTGGTTGCTTGGTTTGGTCTAAAGAAACATAATCAAGTACAAGAAAGTCCATCGAATAGTAAAAGTCCTCGACCTTGACTATTACATCCGTGACTATCCCGCGGGGTAGTTTAGGTGTCAAATCGGCTAACACCACGGTGGTGTTTGACGTTTGAAGTGGACCGAAATCATATTGGTCATATAAACTACCCAGCAAGATACTCACACTTACTCCAAGATCCAAAAGTGCCCGGGTCATTTTAAATTCACCAACTTGTATTGAAATTATAGGCGCCCCCGGATCTTGAAGTTTTGGTGGAAGTGCACCCGAAAGAATCGAACTCACATTTTCAGTTAAATCAATTCTTAGGAAACTTGTGAGTCCGCTTTTGGGTGCAAAGATCTTTCAAATACTTAGCATATGAGGGTACTTGCTTGATTGCGTCCAAGAGTGGTAAATTGATTTTAACTTGTTTAAAAATTTCCCACATCTCTTCTTGTTGTGGGCCACGTTTATTTACCACTTTCTTGGATGGTCCCAATAAAGCTTCGGGATAAGGAGCGGTATTAACCTCCACACCCTTTTCCTTAGCCTTTGGGATGGGGATGGTCACAACGGGTGTGTTTTTATTAGTTTTTGAATCATTCTGGTTTTGACCTGTTTGACCATCATCACCCTCTTAATCACTAGCAGCTTCCACCACCCCTTCAACAAACTTGGGTGGTTGTGGCTCAACACCACTATCTATCACTCGACCACTACGTAAGGAAATTTTATTAATTGGTACCTCATTTGTGTTTTTCGAGCTTGACCCTTGATGCTTAGGGTTCATATTGGTGTCGCTTGGAAGTCTTCCTCCACTTCCACGAATTTGAACCATCTCTTGTGCAAGTTGCTCCACTTGCTTCTCTAAATCCTTGTGTGATTTATCTCGTACTTCAAACTCTTTCTTCATTTCGGATTTTATTTCTTGTTTTGAAGTGGTGTTGACATTCATAGCATTCATGAGTGCATCAAGCTTGGAATTTATCGAGCCATCACCGCCCATTTGAGAGTTTGAAGAACCACCCCCATTTCCACCTTGGTTGTAGCCATGTTGATAATTGTTTTCATGGTTTTGGTATCCTTGGCCACCACCTTGATTGTAATTCCTTTGGTAACTGTTAGGGCATGAATTTTATATTAAGGATCATCTATCCTGAGACTGGGCCTGGATCACAGATCCTTAACGGATAATGCAGGGAGTCTGAGGATCCAGGATCCTTACTATTATTTATGTTTTTAACATTTGTTCCTTGTGTTTTCAGTTTACGTTTGTAGGCATTTGTGGACTGAGTCATTGAGAGAATCTCGGAGGAATATGCTCCCATTTATGCACGTGAATGAGGCTGGTGACCGTTATGGTGATCGTGGATAGCTTGCTTGATTTTCGGATAGTTTGTTATTAGGATATTTTCTATTTTTTAAAGGGGTAACAAGCTCTTTTTAGAAACACAACTGCTCCCATTTGAACTCTCTGAAAAACATTGGCGAACACACACACATTCACACTAGAATTCATTGTATTGAGCTTGTTATCATCCAATGTTGTAACCTTTTTTATCAATATAGTTGATAGTGATAGTTTTCACTATCCGAGGTTTTTTATGCCGGAGATCATTCATTGATCAAGGGCTTTTTCCTCGTATAAATCCTTGTGTTCATTGTCATTTCACTTTGATAATTGTTCTTACATTTGGTCATTTAACCAAGCATCCAACCTCACAAAAATTAGATTTGGTTACATTATCCTTGTGTGATTTTTAACCAAAACAGTTTGGCGTCCACCATGGGGCAATCGGTGCTTCACCTTTGAAAATTCTGTTCATTTCATTCATTTTTGTTCATAACCTTCAACCACATGACCTCTCAGGGGAAAAACACTTCAAGCTCCATGTCGGCGATCACCTCATCACAGGGCATTCCACCTTTGCCTCCTGTTTCCTCTGGATCCCAGAAGAATGCTGAGAATGCAGCGAAAAAGACAACCCCCCGTTTTCACAAAAACAACTACTGTTGTTTCTTCTACTCCTACTAACAGTGATCTTTATTCTTTGATTTTGCAAATGTGAGGTTACATGCAACAGCAGGATGAAACTAACGGCAGGATCCTTCGTGAGATTGATGAAATCAAGAAATCGAAGAAATCAGCGGAGGATCACTCTCCATTGATGGCCAGATCGTTGGATTTCACTACTCTACCAACAACCATTCAGCATTCTAAAGCATCAGGTGTCCAGTATCATGGGGGATAACTATGCAATATGGATCGTCGGCTATGACACAGGCTCAAGGATCCTACTTCTAGCCTCAAGGATCCTCTTTTCAGCCTCAATGATCCTCCTTCAAGTATCAAGGATCCTTCTTCATTTCGGGAGGATACATGGGGACGCTGTCAACTCAAGGATCCTACCCTCAGCATCAAGGATCCTCATCGCATCTTCAAGGATCCATGAAATATCCTCCAAGACCTTCAGCTCCAATGTATCCTGGATCCAACATCTTCCAGGATCAAGGATCCTTAGGGAGTCAACAACCCGGAAGCTCTGAGATTCATTTGGGTGACTTCATTCCCATGCAAACTATTGCTTCATCCGGTCCCACAATTGCACCAGAATTGCCTCAGTTTGGATTCACATCTGGAATCCCGACCTCAAACCAGTCAGGTGGTAACACTTTCAATACATCTTACAATACTAACCATGGTCTTGTGAAGGAACCAGGGATCAACCAGGCTATGGCTAGGGAGTTGCAAAAACTCAAGGATATGATATCCAATGTCCCAGGAGTGGTTAAACCCATTCCTGAGATCCCGGATGGGAGTCACAAGGTGTCTCACTTTGCACCACCCATATGTAAATGAAGATATACCAAAGCGATTTCAAACACCAAATATGAAGCTCTATGATGGTACAACTGATCCAGAAGAGCATGTAGCACAACACAGGGAGAGAATGGAGATCAACCCCATTCCAGAAAGGTTAAAAGAAGCCTGTTATGATTCTCTAAACGGATGAATCTAAGGGCCCTGTTTCTTACCTCATCCAGGTTGCTACAGCTGTTGAAGCTTTTAAAATGGGTTTGCTTAATGATTCTCAATTCTATGATGATCTTGTTATGACACCTTGTAGGAACCTGGATGAGGTAAGAAACAGGGCCCTTAGATTCATCCGTTTAGAGGATGACTAAAGGATCCAGGAGAGGCTGTCAGGATCCTCAAAGCAAGACAAACAAGGATCCTATTTCAGGAATAACAAATCCAAGTCATACACTAAGTCTGACAACCAGAAGGCGCATGCTGTGGAACAAGAGGAAGATGATGAGGATTATCCTCCTATCTCTGAATATTGTTTTGCTGCTGATAATAGTGAACTAATCTTTGCTATGCAGAACTTAGGTGATAAATCTAGATGGTCGAGGAAAAGTGACAAGTCGGCTGCTGCCAAAGACAAATCGAAGTGGTGTGCTTATCATGAAGACTTTGGTCATCTCACAGATGAATGCATAGCATTACGGAAGGAGATTGGTTACCTCTTGAGCAAATGATACTTGAAGGAGTTATTCGGAAGGAAGAAATCAAGGATCCAGGATTCTGAGAAAGTCCCTGAAAAAGCTCCTCCTCCACCAGCCGATGCTCAAATTATCCATTTCATCTCCGGTGGCTCAGATATCTGTGGCACTTCATTCTCGGCAGCTAAGAGACATGCAAAAGAGACAAAGATGGAGAATGGGGACAGACCTGTTCGAACTTCCATCCTTACCCAGGAAAAAGTCATATCCTTCGATGAGGATGACCGTGTGGATATACAGGATCCTCATCACGATGGTCAAGTTATTACATTATTTATCTCTAACCATTTTGTTCGCATGATTCTCATTGATGGGGGAAGCTCAGTGAACATCATCCTGTTAGACGTCCTCAAAAGAATGAACATTCCTGAATCCGATATTGTCCCAAGATCATCTGTCCTTGTGGGATTCAGTGGAGAGACGAAGAATACATGGGGGGACATCAAACTTCCTATTTATATAGCGGGAGTAAATTTTGTTCAAAAATTTTGTGTCATTGATTGCTTATCTTACTGTAATGTTATCTTTGGCAGGCCATGGATACACGATATGAAGGCAGTCCCCTCAACATATCATCAGTGTGTGAAGTGATGTGTGTAAAATGCAATATATAAATTACATCAAATGAGGCATAAAACTAACCCTATTTAGTACTAATGTTGGAAAAAGTGTGATTTTGTCTTCCTTTTGTATTTTCAGGACCAAATGAGCTTAAATGAACAAAAGGAACAAATATACAGCAAAAACTAACATAAATACAAAGAAAAGGAATAAACGTGGCATGCCCGACCCCTCGACAGCATCTCCACAAGCAAAAACAAGAAACAGAAGGCTGACCGCGGCCCGTGCCCACTGAACACGGGGGCATGGTCAGGTATCTACAGAAGGGACAAAGCTGTAGAAGCTTCCATTTCCCACCATGGGGGCATGCCCAACTCAGCACGGGGCATGGTCAACGCAAAGATTCGCAGAATCTAGCAAATCTTGGTAGTACAGATACGTTTCTACACACGGGGTCGTGCCCAGTGAACACGGGGCCGTGCCCAGTGAACACGGGACCGTGTGGAGCCTAATATAGACAATTGCAATTAATGAATGAAGAGAAAAGAGTTGGCCACAGGGGCGTGTCTAGCGGACACGGGGCCGTGGCCGGGCTTCTGTTCAGGCTATAAATAGGGGTGCTTGGCTGACTTCAAAGGCATCCCTTGGCAAACCAACTCTCTCCCACTTTGCCACCACTCCACCACCAGTACAACACCCACATCCACCACCATCATCCATCATCCACCTTAGAGTGTGTGTAGTAGTCTCGGGATCCAAGATTGATCGTAAGAGTTCTTGTCATCAAAGGCCATGTTTGGCTAAGTCTCTTACATCACTTGGTGAAGACAAGTCTTTAATCTATTACTTTTGATTTTTAATCTTTTCGCACTTTATATTTGGTTTTGTATTAATGACTTTAATAACTAGTTTCTTATGTTGAAGGTGAAACTTCTTTATCATTTGTCCGTGGTGTCTTGGTATTACTTTACTGTCTATATAAAGTAAAAGATTTTCACCATTCATATCTCTACGGTCTATATAGAGATATGTTGGCTACCTAGTCGGGGGTTAAGGGAATGGTTTACTAAGGTTCTTGCCTTGTTCAGTGTATAGATCCTGCAAGGACCTGGGTCAAGCTTAATAGGACCTCCTACAATACCCACCGGTATTGGATGGCGGGGGTGCGAATGGCTTGATCCCCTCATATGTAAACTACTATTAATACATTAAACCGGCTACTTGGGATTGTATCCCTGCTGACTCAAACCACTTAGCCGAGGGTAACGTCGCCTTCAAAAGAGGGGCCTACCACTATTCGCATTAATAAATTAATTAATTATCTTCCAATATTCCAACCCTTTGGGATTGTATCCTTGCTGACTCAAACCACTGGGTTGAGGGTAACGTCACCTTCAAAAGAGGGGCCTACTACTATAACTAAGATAATCTCTTAAAAAGTGCAAAAGTGCGGAAATCATCAAAGGATACATTAAAGGCGAGTCGGATCCAAGTGATTCATCTTGTCTATCTGTTTTATTTTTATTTTTATTTTTAGCATTTTTAGTTTTTATTTTTCATGTTTAAAACCTTTTCCAAAAATTTTAGTTTGATTAGACGTTAAGGATAAACCGGTACTAAAAGCTCTTGTGTCCTTGGACGACCTCGGTATCTTACCAACGCTATACTACGCTCAGGATGGGTGCACTTGCCCATGTGTATGTTTAGTGTTAGTAGAATATCGTGTTTTATAAATTTAAAACTTGACTAATGTGTAAAATGGGCTAAAAATATTAATAAAAACATATCACACCCGATACACACCAAGTTTTTGGCGCCGTTGCCGGGGACACAAACATTTTATGAAAGTTAGGAATCAACGGCCTAATCATTTTTCTTGTTTTTCTTTTTTTTAGGATTTTTCTTAATTTTTCAGCTTCTGCAGACGCCAGCACGGGGCCGTGCCCGCTGAACACGCCCCGTACCCAATCTTTGGTACTGGCAATCTTGTTTTAAGTCAGACAGTAGCTGAACATGGCGCCGTGCCCACTGAACACGCCCCCGTGCCCAAGTTTCAGTTATTGAAAATAGAACCGTAAGATCCTGACGGTTGGTAATTTCTGATACAAACATGAGTGATATCGATTATTTTTACTTTCGCTCCTCTTATGGTGCTTGGTGTCAAATATGTGGTGGATCTCATGAAAATTTAAAGTGTTATTTTCTAAATTACACTCTCCACTATATAGACCCATCGTTTTCCTGTAACCTTAAGATGGGCGAAAGTAAAAACAATCCATATCTCTCCCTCGAACGCTCTCAATCAATTCTTTTGGATGATATGATTCTAGAAGAATTATTTCAACTTGAAGAAAAAATTCTCCAATTAATAAAAGAGCTTTAGATGGAAATAAATTGTTCATCTCAAGACGACGATCAAGGAGAATTATTGAGATCGCATTCGGAATCTAACAACATCGTGGATCCCAAAAGCACCTCTAACTCTTGTGAGGATTTGAGCGATAGTCGTCCCTGTGTCGATTGTATCGTGAAGGACTCTCCATCGGTCTCCACCGATGAATACATAGACCTGAGCAATTCGACATACACCTTCTTTAACGAGAGCCCGGATAAGGGGAATAAAGGTTGGATTCGCCCACCGGTATTTAGCTTAGGATTTACCTTTTCCGATAACCTCTTGTGTTCTTGTCTAAATCAAGGGCAATTAAGGTACCTCATGCACTTCAGTGTTGGTCCATCCAGCAAGGAACCGCCCGATCTGGATAAATTACTTGAGAATAGACGAAACTTCATAAAATTCTCTGGCCACGGGGCCGTGTCCAAGTCAACACGCCCCCGTGCCCACCTAATAATTGTGTCTGACTTTAATGTCAGAATACAGACACAATGTGTCAGACTCTTGTCTGACCACGGGGCCGTGTCCAGCCGCCACGGGGCCGTGGTCAGCGTGCTGTCGTTTTCTATAAATGCAGCAAGATTCCTGCACACTTGGACCCATTCCAAAGAAAAATATCTGGTGGGATCTTCACATATACCCTATAAGGTATATTCTAAAGAAGGTTCTTAACAACCATCTTGTCTTTACTACTTTTGTCTCTTGCCTTCTTCTTCAAAAACTCCTCAAGACCTCCATTAAAGCTTGAAATCTCCATGTTTTTAAGCTTTATTGTAAAGTTTGCTAAGTTTTTAACAAAGGAATCTTATCAAAAATAAGTTTTACAACACTATTTTAAGTTATTTCTGCTTAGAAATGTTCCAGATTTCAGAAAAGTAATTTAAAACTATGAGATTCCTGAGTTGAAAATTCTGTAGATTGGTGGCCATGGGGCCGTGATCAGCGAGCACGGGGCCGTGGCCGGAGTTACTGTTTCATTTATTTGAACTTTTCGACTTTTTTTCTTAGAATGTCGAGCCAGAATAGCGAAACCTCTTCAGCTCACTCAAGGAACGGTCACAGGGAAAGAAGGCCATCAATCGAAGCAACTCTTGTGCGTTACGTAATGGCGCTAAGAAAGGCACTCGATGAGATGACATCTGTAGAAGAAGTCCTAATGGACCGTATTAACTATCTAATGGTGGGGCTAGAGAATAGCTTCCAAGAAATCAACCTTTTGCACCAAAGGTTGAACATTCTTGCAATGCCACCTATGGAACCAATCTTCCCTCAAGAAGATTGGATCTTGGCACAAGAAGTTATCAATCCCACCGGATGGGACGACATTCCCCCGGAACCTCCTCTAGACACTTTACAAGAAGTTCTGGTCGAATTTGCACCTCCTCCACATGAGGAAGACAATGGGCCCGCTTTCCTTCTCCCCCGGGAGATCGAGGAGTGGCTTAGTGATGTGTGAGGAGCCCTTTCCAGAAAGAAGTTCCAAAAGTCTTCTTCAAACCGAAAGAATCATTTTCGGAAATTTTGTTACTATTAAAATAAAAACATTTAGGCTAGGAATTCTTTGTGGATCAGGATTTCTAGCATTTTATGACCTACTTATCCAGTTTTTAGTATGAACTTTTTATTTTCTAGGAACTATGTATCCCGCTCTTTAATGAACGATTTTTTTTAGTTAATAAATGGTGTTTGGATGATGTTGTGATGGTTGAATACACTCGAAAAGGTGGAGGTTACCAAGAGAACTTTAAAACCACACCCCATGCACAAAAACAGAGCCTCTCGACAATTTTCCTTCATTACAACAAGTTCAGCACGGGGCCGTGCTCAGCCCAACACGCCCCCGTGCCCATGGTTCTGGAGAAAACGCCCAGTACAGGTAACTGGACACGGGGTCGTGCTCACTTAACACGCCCCCGTGCCCAGCCTTCTGTTAAAAATGATACTGGCAATCTGACCACGGGGCCGTGCCCGGACCAACACGGGCCCGTGGCCAGACGCCCAGTAACATAAAATTTTGTTTTTAAACACCTTTTTACACATTCAATCAACCTAAAAACTTATTTTTGGGACACATTGAGGACAATGTGTAAATTAAGTGTGGGGGGATGCTAAAACCTTCAATTTTGAAACTCCTAATAACAAGCCTTACACAAAACTCTATTGGAACCGCTAATCACCCCAATTTTTTTCAAAAATTTTTCATTTTTTTTATTTGTCTTGGTTTAATTTAGGATTAACAAGTTCTAAAAAGGTTATATTTTTACAAATTTACAACCGATAGCGTCGTGATAAAAAGAACCAACATAAGAAAATTATGAAACAGCATGACAAATCTAGTTAAAATTTGATTATATATACTTGATCACATTATAAACCCATTCCCACAATAAGTGAGTTTTGAGCCTTTATTGAGCATACAAGCATACATCTTTAAACTAAATGCTCATTTTTCGTTTCTTGTGTGAATAGCCACTTGGTTCTTACGACTCTAGAATACATTCCCGGTCCTTACCAACTCAAACCCAAGTAAGTAAATGATGGAGGCATTAGGACTAACCCATTTTCCTTTCAACACCATTATTTTTCATTTTTTTTCACCTACCCAAAATCCCCCTAGTTAACCTCTTTGAGCCTAATTTTTTTCATTTATAAACCACAAAACAAACACCCTTTACCCACCAAAACCTTTTTCTTTTCAACCCTTTATTTTAGTAAAAAGCTCGGTCTTCTTGTGACGTTTCGTTATAAAAAAAATGAAAGTCCAGCAATAGACAAACAAAGTCCTCAAAGAAACTTTGTTTGAAAATGCTTAGTTTGAAAATGCTTAGTTTGAATAAAAGTCACAAAAACAAAAAGTTTTACGACGACCGATGCTTTTTACGCTTTTAACCCTTTTTACTAACCACTAACCCAAAACCACCTACTTTTAACCCAAGCCTAACCCTTCCCCAAGTCGTCTTGATATTTACAAAGGTTTATAGTTAAAAAGGAGGAGGATTGATTGCTTGGCAAGCTGATGGTAGAAATAAGTTCCATGCCGGTCTCGAGTGTTTCACAAAAATACATTTTCGGCCAAGTGTTGAGTGATCTTCCGTGAGGTATGTGAACTTGTATATAAACGGAATTTTAAAAAGGCATGTTATGCCCAAATAAGTAATTTCTCTTATGAAACATTCTAAATAAATCATAACGAATAGGATTGTAAATAGTATAAAAATAAAACCCAATAAAGATCTTGGATTCCCGACACTCAAGACAAGCCCAAAACTTCTCTTCTACCCATTCCATTTGGGTGTGTAAGCCCCATAATAAAGAGTTTTGCTTGAGGGCAAGCAAAGATTCAAGTATGGGGGTATTTGATGTGTGTAAAATGCAACATATAAATTACATCAAATGAGGTATAAAACTAACCTTTTTTAGTACTAATGTTGGAAAAAGTGTGTTTTTGTCTTTTTGTATTTTCAGGACCAAATGAGCTTAAATGAAGAAAAGGAACAAATATGCAAAAACTAACATAAATAAGAAAAGGAATAAACATGGCATGCCCGACCCCTCGACAGCATCTCCAAAAGCAAAAACAAAAAATAGAAGGCTGAACACGGCCCGTGCCCACTGAACACGGGGGCGTGGTCAAGTATCTGCAGAAAGGACAAAGATGTAGAAGCTTCCATTGCCCACCACGGGGGCGTGCCCAGCTCAGCACGGGGCGTGGTCAACGCTAAGATTCGCAGAATCTAGGAAATCTTGGTATACAGATACGCTTCTGCACACGGGGCCGTGTGGAGCCTAATACAGACAATTGCAATTAATGAAGGAAAAGAAAAGAGTTGGCCATGGGGGCGTGTCCAGCGGACACGGGGCCGTGGCCGGGCTTCTGTTCAGGCTATAAATAGGGGTGCTTGGCTCACTTCAAAGGCTTCCCTTGGCAAACCACCTCTCTCCCACTTTGCCACCACTCCACCACCACTACAACACCCACATCCACCATCATCATCCATCATCCACCTTAGAGTGTGTGTAGTAGTCTCGGGATCCAAGATTGATCGTAAGAGTTCTTGTCAATCAAAGGCCATGTTTGGCTAAGTCTCTTACATCACTTGGTAAAGATATGTCTTTAATGTATTACTTTTGATTTTTTATCTTTTCGCACTTTATATTTGGTTTTGTATTAATGACTTTAATAACTAGTTTCTTATGTTGAAGGTGAAACTTCTTTATCATTTGTCTGTGGTGTCTTGGCATTACTTTACTGTCTATATAAAGTTAAAGATTTTCACCATTCATATCTCTACGATCTATATAGATATATGTTGGCTACCTGGTCGGGGGTTAAGGGAATGCTTTAGTAAGGTTCTTGCCTTGTTCAGTGTATAGATCATGCAACGACCTGGGTCAAGCTTACTAGGACCTCCTTCAATACCCACTGATATTGGATGGCGGGGGTGCGAATGGCTTGATCCCTTCATATGTTAACTACTATTAATACATTAAACCGGCTACTTGGGATTGTATCCCTGCTGACTCAAACCACTTAGCCGAGGGTAACGTCGCCTTCAAAAGAGGGGCCTACCACTTTTCACATTAATAACTTAATTAATTATCTTCCAATATTCCGACCCTTTGGGATTATATCCTTGCTGACTCAAACCACTGGGTTGAGGGTAACATCACCTTCAAAAGAGGGGCCTACTACTATAACTAAGATAATCTCTTAAAAAGTGCAAAAGTGCGGAAATCATCAAAGGATACATTAAAGGCGAGTCGGATCCAAGTGATTCATCTTGTCTTTCTGTTTTATTTTTATTTTTATTTTCAGCATTTTTAGATTTTATTTTTCATGTTTAAAACCTTTTCAAAAAAATTTAGTTTGATTAGACGTTGAGGATAAACCGGTACTAAAAGCTCTT
>JARYGA010049625.1:17500-20380 GCA_030545235.1 Helianthus tuberosus
CGGAATGTTACCTTAAAGCAAGCATCCTTGTGCCATCATCGGTCCAGACAACAGCTAACATGGGTGTTGGCAAGCTCAAGCGACTTTACCCATAGGCACGCTTGCCTGAATACCTATGGGGCCATGCAGGAACTACGTCCTTTGATGATAGATATTGGGCGTGTCCCAATTCCACAGCAAGCAAGCAACGCCCCTATAGGCAGATTCCACCCGCTTGAACTAGCAATTGCGGGCTGGCTGTGCTGCCGGAACGTTACCTTAAAGCAAGCATCCTTGTGCCATCATCTCGTCCAGACAATAATACCCAACATGGCTGACAAGCTCAACCGACTTTACCCATAGGCACGCTTGCCTGAATACCTATGGGGCCATGCAGGAACTACGTGGGTCGCTGATACATATCGGGCGTGCCCAATTCCACAGCAAGCAAGCAAGCAACACCCCTATAGGCAGATTCCACCCGCTTGAACTAGCAATTGCGGGCTGGCTGTGCTGCCTGAACGTTACCTTAAAGCAAGCATGCGTGTGCCATCATCTCGTCCAAACAATAGTACCCAACATGGCTGACAAGCTCAACCGACCTTCCCCATAGGCACGCTTGCCTGAATGCCTATGGGGGTGCCAAACTACCGAAGTGGGGCTCAGCATGCGTTTGACACCTCTTTCCTCTCCCTTGGGCACTCTTGGGGTAAAGACAACCGTCTCAACTAGCTCACAATGCATGTGCTTGCCTTGGCCTTGGCTTGGCCTTGGCATGCCTTCATAGCACATGCTTGTCCTTGGCATGCCATCCCAGCACACACCAAGGCATGCCATCCCAGCACATGCCTTGGCATGCCATCCCAGCACATGCCTCTCTACCCCAAGAGTACTACCACCCCCCTATATATACATTCTGCACAAAAAGTAAAGTGACAGGAACAGACATTAATTTTTTGAGAAATCATAATTTTTGAAGGCAAGCACGTGGTCAGCCACGCTTTCAGGTCGTCGTGCGGGAACAAGGGCAGCGTGCTGGGCAGCGTGCTAGGCAACATGCCATGATGTGGGGCGCTTCCAAGGCAGCATGGCTTGTTTACTAGGCAACATGCTGAAATGTGTGGGCATCGATCGATTAACTAGCAAACGTCGTTGTTGCTTGTAGGCATCGTGTGTGGCATTTACAAGGCACCGGGCTTGATTTATAGGCAACGGGGCTTGGGGAGACCGACGCCTTGCTTGTATAGGCTTTAAACCTCGTGTCTCGTGTGCTTCTATCTTGCCCTTGCTTGGGCACAGGGGTTGCTCAAGCCCCTAGTCTCCCCTATATATACATTTTGCACAAAAAGTAAAGTGACAGGAACAGACATTAATTTTTCGAAGAATCATAATTTCGAGGTTTGCTGGGCGTCGAGGCAACGTGGGCAGGCAACGTGGGGGGGGAGGGGCGCTTGGTGGGGGGGAGGGAGGGGAGAGGGGCGCTTGTTCTCGGTCATCGTTGGGGCATTTGGGCTGTTATGCGCGCGCCACCAGCCTCCTTTTGCTTGGGCGCTCACCTAGCTTGCCCGGGCATGGGCTGCTCAACACCCACCCCTCCCCTATATATACATTTTGCACAAAAAGCTAAGTGACAGGAACAGACATTAAATTTTTGAGGAATCATAATTTTCAAAACCCCATCAAACGACGTCGGATTGGCATGAAATTTTGCGTGAGACCTCGGTAACGTGTTTTAAGGGGTTTGGATGAAAAAAATTCAGTTTTCGGGTCACGAGGGCCCGTTGGCCCGGCTCGGTCGGCCCGTGACGCTTGTTTGGCGTGGGTTGTCCGTAACCCCATGAAAGAACGTCGGATCGTCCCGAAACTTTACGTGGCTGTTGTAGGGCCCAAGTAGGGTCGTTTCGGTTCACGGGCCGGTTTGATCGGGTCAAAACGTTGACTGGGCTCGGGTCGGGACCGAGCGCCCGTGTGGTTCAACCATAACCGTATCAAACGAGGTCGGAACGGCACCAAACTTCATGTGAGCCATCGGGACAAGTTGACGGTGGTCTTGGGAAAGAATAATCTGGATTCGGGCCCACGGGCCTGCGGGCCCGGTACGTTCGCTTTCTCGGGATTCTTCGTAACACCACCAAACGACGTCGGATAGCCACGAAAGCTGACACGGTTGTTCACGGGCATTCTTATGGTGGTATCGGGTCACGGCTTCACGTCTCGGGTCAACGTGTTGACCGGGCCGTGTTCGGGCCCGATTTGTCGTTGGGCCTTGGTTCGGGCCCGTTGTGCTCGGATCGACACCAAACTTTGTACAGGTTGTTCACGGGATATTCTTACGTGGTTTGTGAACACGAGTTCACGTTCTCGGGTCAGGTCTTCATTTGGGCCTTGTTCGGGCCCGATGTGTCGTTGGGCCTTGGATCGGGCCCGTTGTACGTCGGATCGCCACGAAAGTTGACACCGTTGCTCGCGGACATTTTTATGGTGGTGTCGGGCCAACGTGTTGAACGGGCCTTGTTCGGGCCCGATGTCGTTGGGCCTTGGGTCGGGCCCGTTATGCTCGGATCGACACCAAACTTTGTACAGGTTGTTCACGGGACATTCTTACGTGGTTTGCGATCACGACTTCACGTTCTAGGGTCTGTTTTTTTATTGGGCCTTGTTCGGGCCCGATGTATCGTTGGGCCTTGGATCGTCCCAGTTGTACTCGTTTCGACACCAAATTTGACGTGGTTGTTCACGGTCGTTGTAGGCTGGTCTAAGGTCGTGCCATGACGTTTGGGCCCGTTGTGTGGTTGGGCCTTGGATCGGGCACGTTATAATCGTATCGACACCAAACTTTATACAGGCGTTCTTATGGTGGTATCGGGTCACGACTTCATGTTCTCGGGTCAGGTCTTCGTT
>JARYGA010049626.1:0-27057 GCA_030545235.1 Helianthus tuberosus
TATTTTCGTACAATCCAATAGGACTTTTTTGAACAGCAATCCAATAGGAAATTGTTAGATTGCTTTGCGCAATTTTTTTTTTTTTTTCTAAAACATTACACTATTATTGTTTGGATATGAAAAAAAAAAGTGATAGTTATTGTACTATTTCTACCAAGCAATCACGGGGCATGTGTAATATAATTCGTGGCAGGAATAAGTCAAAATCAATTAGTTAAATAGAATTGGTTCAAATTAGCTAATTTTCAAGAGTAATTTGGGTGAAGGGACGAATTGGAGCTTTAATTTCGGGTTCGAATCTAACGGGGGCGAGGGTTTACGGATTCTATCCGGTTCCCGCGCATCGGAGTGGGGGGGGGGTACGTTCTCATGGCGGTCAAGGAGTCGACCTTAGACATAGCCCCGAGCAGGGTGGGTTTACACGTGAGATTCTTTGCTGTTAAAAAATATATTTAAAGCAACATAGTAAGTTGGTTTAAATTAATATAATCATGTAGTTAGAAGTCAAACTATTAAACAAGTGTCAAAATCAGATTCTGTTAAAATAGTTCAGTTTAAATACAGTTGGATTTAAATAATCTCAACTATTACCTATTGGTCGACAATAGTCTCAACTAACGCAATATTTTGTGACAATCCCACCTTTTAACTTATTATCTCCCAACGAGCGTTTTCTAATTAAGATCTAACCCCGTGAGTTTTTTGCTAACGTGGACTGCTTATGTTGCAACAAATTAAAGTTTTGATTATGCGGACAGCTTATGTGGAAAAACAACGAACTTTTGATGACGTGGACTGCTTATGCGGAAATTTTTTGATGGTGCGGCTTGCTTATGTGGTAAAAGGTCAAAGTTTTGATGATATGGACTACTTATGTGGCAAAGTTTTGATGACGTGGACTACTTATGTGGTAGTCAACGTCAACAAAAAGTAACTGGCTTAGACCTTAGTTGCTCGTTAGGCGAAATTAGGTTAAAAGCTGAAACTGTCACAAACATTTCGTTAGTTGAGACTTGAGACTGTTGCGGACCAGTAGATAATAGTTGAAATTATTTAGATCTTTTCTCCCTCAATTTAAGCATATTACACACATAAATAGCATACTCCTAATTATAGTCAAAATTGGGAGATAATTTACATGCATACCGAATCCAAAATTTAGTATCATGATTGGGGTGCATGCCAGATTTTCCTATGCTGGTGACATGTATCCATAATCGTATCGTGCTATTGTATACACATTATAATCTTAAAATAACTTTTTTCGATGATGATAAAAACTAATACGCACTATAAGCGACAACTATCAATAAACATACATCCGTAATCTATTCTAAATCAAGTCAAATGAATAAAACACACCAAATTAAACAAAGTTACAGGTTGTGTCCTTTAACTACGAAAATTACAGGACATCGCCTGTAAGTTTATTCTCACGTGAGTGACACATGGGTAGATTTAACGTTAAAAACTAATTGGGTTAAGCCATAAGGACACCGTCCGACGAGAATCAGTAACATATGCTATAATTTTCATAGTTAAACACCACCTGTAAGTCTGTAACTTTGCTCAAACATAAAGGACGTAAAGTGCAATTTAGCCTAAAATTTGTGAAGAGATGAAAAAATGTTAGTCAAGCGTCAAGCACATAAAACAAAAGATCAATACATGGTTTGATGGTTAATCTTATGTATTAAGTCTAAATAAAGTTTATCAAGTAAAATCTCGTTTTCTAAAGTCACCAAAACAAGCATGCTGCTCACGCTTAAATGTGTAAGAGGTCAGTGGCGGATCTAGGATTCGCGCCAAGCGGTAACGTTTTATAAATAAGCGGTAACGAAATAGAAAAAACGTCAAATTTTTTCAAAATTTACACTAATTTTTCACTACCGCCGGAGCGCCAAGGGGTAGCGGGCATTACCCCTTGTTATACACTAGATCCGCCCTGTAAGAGGTGTTAGGAAAGTGCCAATGAGTTTTGTTGAAAATATCTAATAATTATTCAAAAATCAATTTATATAAAACATTTTTTATGCATCTCTTCATTTTATAAAATAATCCAAATTCTCTAAAAGTGAGTCTTGGTTCTTTGAATTCCATAAAGTCAAACTAACCATGAAAAAATGTCTTCATTCCTTGATAATGTTCAACACACCTTAAACAATCTTTGTAAACAAAGTTAAAGCCCGATTCAGATTGATACGGTTTAGTAACATATTTTTAAAAGTGTTTTAAAAATATGTTTAATTAGGGATCGAATGTGAGTTTTTCTTTCACTCTTTTTAAAATAAAAACCTATTTACCAATACTTGGACTTGATATTTGCACCTGAAAAAACTCCGAATTTTCAGATCCTACTTTAGTGATATACATTTGCTCTTAACATATCTCTCTATCAAACTTCAAGACCAAAGTTAAGCAAGAGAAAAAAATTGATGGAACAGAGAGATTGAAGGGTAGAGGTAGGGGTGTTCACGGTATGGGTAGGCTGGTTTTAACAAATAGTCTAGATAGAATCGCTAGTTATGGTATTAGGAAATAACAAACTGAACCCGTCGGTTTGGGCAAACATGCCAATTTTGTGGTTGGAACGGTTTGCCGATTTGAACTATTTTTTATTTGTATTTTCAAATTAATTAATTTGTATGAAAATATATACAACGTGATTATAAAGATAGTTAACGATTATATATATACATATATATGTAACACTAGTGTATTTGCGAACTGAGCCAAAGGGACTGAGTTGCTTCGGTATGGACTATTCAGTCGAGTTTCAATGCTTCAAGAACACCCCTAGGCCCTACGTAGACACGGATAAAGTGGAAATGAGAAACAAAGGATTTAAGCAAAATACTCATTTACCCTTTTAACTTTGGTACAATCACAAAAGCAATATGTTCAATGTATTTATGATCATATAAGAGTTATTATGGTTTTAGTCCATAGAGTAAATTACGGTTTTAGTCCAAATGGTATCGTCACCATAACTCTTTTAGACAATTAGTTTCAATTTTTCTTTTTCAATATTCTTGGTTTTAGTTTCTAAATTACTGGGCCCGACACTGGTTTTAACGCCATCCACTTTTTTATATTAAAATTTGTGAAAATATAAAAATACAGGGCATTAGACGCATGGACTTAATTAAGAAGAAATTGAAACCATAGGTATTTAAAAAATAAAATTAAAGTAATAAACTAAAAGAGTTGTTTTACCCAAGTCCCAAACCACCATATGGACTAAGATTGTAATTTACTCTTTTAGGTATATTCACACAAACCACATGGACTAAGATTGTAATTTTAAAGATTCACACATATCTTGATATGGTAAGACTTTTTTAACGGCAACTCACACACATTAACCCTACTCCTAAATTACACATTATTTTACAATTTCAGGACTTAAAAGCTTGCCATTTAAAATAATAGCCTTATCTAGGGTTGTAAATGAACCGAACGTTCAGCGAACAGTTCGTGAACCGTTCGGCGGAAAGTTCGTTTACGTTCGTTCATTTAGTTAATGAACGAACAAGAACAATAAATTATGTTCGATTAGTTAAATGAACGAACACGAACATATGTCTCGTTCGTTCAATTGTGTTCGTGAACATTCGGTAATATGTCCGTGAACACTCGTTCATGTTCTTTTGTTTATGTTCATTAAATATTTTTTTAGCTTTTATTTATTTTATCTAAACTTTTTATATTCCTTAATTTTATTTATCTTATTACACAAATAAATAAAATAGGAAATCCTACCTCCACCTTGTTTATGCACCGTTCCGCTTTCCTTCTTATTATTCATATTGAAAAATACTATCGAACTTTGTCGATTTTATCTGTGTTCGTGAACCGTTCATGAACACATTCCTTTCCTTAATGAACGAACACGAACAAAAAATCTCGTTCGGTAAGTGTTCATGAAGCATTCGTGAACACATTATATCCTTAACGAACGAACACGAACAAGACCTTATTCGTGTTCGTTTAATTCTTTTACAGCCCTAGCCTTATCCGACTCCTAGGTATCGATAAGAACAAACCCCTTTAGTTGATATGGTATAACTAATACACGTTATGATCATGTCATAAGTATGTGGCACTTACTTATATTGAACAATTATGGTACATGTCATATTTATACGTCAACATTCACATAAATTATCATATAAATTCTACATGTTGCTATAATTACTCAACCAACGGTTCTTTTCAATATGAAGAGACTGTGACCAACGTCTAAGTTTTCAATTAAAAAGTGAAGACAACCTATCGTTGCACATTTGTAAGTTGGTATTCATGTTCTCAGGTGTAGTTTCTGAGGCTTTTTTGAGATATATGTTGTGATGAACATATTATTTAGTAGCGAAAAACTCCATTAAACCGTAACACCTTTTGTTACTTTTGGTAATTTTATTTTGAACGGCCAACATGATCAATCACAAGCACTCTCGGGGCACCCACTTAACCAAACGCAGTACTTCGAAAGTAATCCGAGTCCACCACCAATTTTAGAGAAAACCCGGTAACCCACCCGCCCGTTGGCACGACGGTGAAATTATCGGTAAAACTCGTTTGGCTCAAGGATCGAACCCTAGTTTCCCTAGGTCTCCTATTATTGTCCACCAATGTCTCACTCTGCACCAAGTGAAAGTTGAACCTGCATCTCCCAAGAGAAATGCAACCAAGTCTCACTAATCCCACCCGGTTTTAGCTTATTTAAACTGGTTCAAACGTACTTGATCCAAATCAAATACAAGTATATCCAAGTTTAATATGATTCATGGTGTTAAAGGGTCTTCCATTTTAAAATATTATCAACAATCACGTTTTTATTAGAGAGCATTACTAAAATAGACATGTTTGGCAAAAATGTTGGCTTACCGTCAGTATTTGGCGAAAACACAGCCGGCTCAGCTGCCAAGTTTGGCAACAAAATGCCGGCTTAGCCACTTTCTGACGAAACTGTCAGCGCCGGCTCCGCCTCTGCTTTTTTACGAAAGCGCCGACTCATTCCCCTTTTGTGTCTTTTTTTGGAATTTTTAAGCCAACAATGTATTTTTTGGTAATTTTCCCATTTATTTATTGTATATATTGGTTTAATTTTTTATACAATATATTCATGTAGGAATCCCTTTTATTTATTGTATATATTGGTTTAATTTTTTATACAACATATTCATGGACGAAACTTTTACCCCATTATCATTTAATGGATCAAGACATCAAGTTATATAACGAAATAAAAAAAAATGTTAGATAGGAAAGATGGTAGCTCAATAATTAATTTGTTATATTTTGATGCAACATGATCATGGTTTAAAATAACATTTTTTTAAACAAAGATAGTATTGTTTTTACTTGAATTGATGTTCATCATATAATTGTATTGCATCATGTCGGCCGTATTTTGGAAAGTCAAAGGGGAAATATTGGTCAAAGATTGTAAAGTAAAATAAAATATGGTGGTCGTTATTATGAGAGATTCTTATATAGTTGTATGTGACGAAAAGCCCCACATGGTTTGTTTTGTTAGACAATTAGGGTTCCATCATAAGACTTTGGCTTTCTTGTTATTAAATTATTATTTCATTTTAACTTACTTTGAAAATTTGGGCCGACTTAATTCATCCGCTCTATATATACAAACAAAATATCGGTTATAATGTAAGGGAATTAGATGCTTCATACTATAAATCGGTTGATACAAACAAAATATCGGTTATAAGGTAAGGGAATTAGATGCTTTAGAATATAAATCGGTTGATGACTATATATTTATTCTAGGTGTTAATTAAAAAAACAAGATGATAGTTTTTGTAGTCTTTCTTATACATGTCTATTCTTTCCTTTTCGCTTTTATACTAGGGACCATTTATTTTAATGATTTTTTAATGAATGATATCTAGAATTCAAAAGATGAAATAAACATGACATATCGACGCAGACGGCTAAACCAAAACCCTAAATGATGTTAATATGAATATAGGACGGTCCGTTTGGCGAGCTTGAGTGATTGTGTATTTAAGTTGTGGGGAGAGTCGTATGCTGACAACCGAATCCCTAATCCTTTGATAATGATCATGAACGCCATGTTAATATGAATATAGGACGGTTCGTTTGGCGGGCTTGAGTGATTGTGTATTTAAGTTGTGGGGAGAGTCACATGCTGACAACCGAATCCCTAATCCTTTGGTTATGACAACCGAATCCCTAATCCTTTGATAATGATCATGAAAGCCACTATTTAAGCCCTTAGGCTAGGGGACACTATACGTTGCATGTTCATGTGTTTATTCGCATGTTTATGTGTTTATTCGCACATTAGAGTCAAATTTAAATGTTAACTAGTTGATTTTCCGCCCGCGCTTTGCGGCGGGGACCCAATGAATGCAAAACGCGTGTCAGTAACGGCAGGCATATACCGAATATCAAAATATAAATAAAAATGTCGTGAAAAGGATAGTTACTCCGTCCTAAAAAAGAGATTTTAAATAACCTAACATATAATAATAAGACCCACACGTCCTACATTGCGGCGGGGACCCAATGACTGCAAAACGCGTGTCGGTAACGGCAAGCAGATACCGAATATCAAAACATAAATAAAAATGTCGTGAAAAGGATAGTCACTCTGTCCTAAAAAACGATTTTAAATAACCTAATATATAATAATAGGACCCACGCGTCCTACACGTTGGAAATTCGGTTGTTTTCAATTCAGTTATTACGGTACTAACACGTTAAAATATGGATGAGCTCGGTACCGGTAACGGTACCGAAAGTATCGATCCGAAAAATCATCGAAATTAGGTACTGGCACCGAAAATGCTCGGTACAATACAGTATGGTATTTGAAGGTAAAAATCAATAAATACAGGTATGGTGCTAGACCGGTGTCGAACCGAAAGTAACGATTCTAAAAACGCCAAAAGGTGGGTATCAAATTGGTACCGAAAATGATTTGGTATAGTAAATTTGGTACCGGTTTGATTAAAGGATTTGATATGATTTGCTCATCAATAATCTAAATACTCAAGTTAATTTTACATGCTACAATTCATTCATTACAGAAAAAAGACAAAAAATAAAGCAAAATAAGTTGTTGTGTATATAAAACCTCATTCAAACGAAATACAGTTTACTTACTGTGTGTATGAAAAGTAATCTAAACGGTGCAATTACTTGCATTGCTACGTTGCTACAGGATTTGATGAGCTCGGTACCAACAGGTACGGAAAATACCGCTACCCAAATCCTCAAAAGTGGGTACCGGTATCGAATATACCTGGTACGGTACGGCTCGGTACCGGTACTGGTACGGCACCGGTATTTGATGGGTAAAAACCGATGAATACCGGTGCCAAACCGATACCGAGAATACACCCAGTTTGATAAATTTGATACCGGTACCCGATACGAGCTCAATCATTAGTGATGTTACTATTAGTTAAATTATATTTTTATTACTATATTCTTTCAATATTTTTTACTGTTCTGTTTTTAGTATATAGTTCATTCAATATTTTTTACTGTTCATTCAGTTTTGTTTTTAATATATATATATATATATATATATATAATTTTTACTGTTCATTCAGTTTTGTTTTTAATATATATAAATATAATATAATATATAGGTCAATAATATATATAGGTCAATTATAGATAGCAAGAGATCTAACTTTTTGGTCACATTAAATACATATGTTATAACTAGAAGTTAATAAATAGTAATTTTAATATTATAATAATATATAGTTTTTTTAATACTTCTATTATTTTAATACGATAATATAATAATAGTTATTTTTTTTTTGTTTTTTTAACTTCAATTATTTTTTAATATCACGGGTTGAGATAAACTTGGTGTCAACTGGTATCGAGACGGTACTTGTATCGAAAATACTGGTCCGGTCCTGTTCGATATCGATACATGAAGGTAAAAACCTCCACTAATACAGAAAACGTCAAAAGTTGGTTCCGAATTGATATTGGAAATCTTTTGGTTCGGGAAATTTAGTGCTTCTACCCGGTATCATTTGCTCATCCCTAATCACGAGTACAATACGAATAACAACGGTATCGTACAATTTTTTTTTTATTTTCTTAACTTTTAAATGTTAATTATAGATAGTGAGAGATCTAACTTTTTGGTCACATTATAAGAGAAAAAAGAAAGTGAACGAACAATAATGAGAAGTATTTTACTCATTTTCTTTTAGCCTTTTTACACTACCAAATAAAACAAACAAGTTTTAGTATATTATGGTAAAAGTTCCTTATATAATTTAAAGAGCTATTTTCATCATCTATAAAGCTCATTTTTTCTACAAATAATTTGAAGAAATGTACTCTTCATTATTGTATTATTTGATATACTTTGCATTTTTGTAATATTTGACATATTCAACTTTATTTTTTTTAACGTGTTAATGTTTATATTGAAAGTTCTGTGGCTGTTTTTAATAATAAATTGTTCTTCTCCAGACTCCAATATTTCAGTGGGGGTCACAAAAATTGATTCTAGCAGGTGGCGATGGCTCAAAGAACATGTTACCTTGTTCTTAAATTCATTTAGTAAATAGCAATTTCATAAGCATATATATGATATATAATGTTAAAAGTTAGTTTTTACTCTATAAATTAACTAACATAAATAACCATTCACATTTTCTTTAGGCCGTTTGTTACACTAAACAGTGAAAATATATGTTTTCATAAATTAGCAGAGAGCGTTTTTTACACACATTGTACAAATTATATATGGTGTAAAGATGTAAAAATGAGTCATAACATACAAAATACCCATAACGTAAGAAGTGAAGGAGAATTTTTATTTTTATTTTTATTTTTTTGAATTTTTTTTCACCTACCACTTAGGAATGATATTTAATTGCAAAATATAAAAAATAGTGATTTTACACTAGTAGAGTAATACTCTACTAGTGTAAAATCATGATTTTTTTTTTAACTTGTGACTAAAATATATGCTTAATAAGATGGGTGAAAATTAAAAAAAAAAATCTCTTCTTCACTTAGTTAAGTGTATTTTGTATATTAAGATCCATTTGTACAATAACTTAAGTCATTATATAAATTTTAATTCGGTTAACACTTAATAAATAAATAAATACACCTACAATAATGCATATGTGGATATGCATGCTCGTTTCTATGCAAACTTTTGCTAAATTGAATCATTAAATCGCGACAAAAGTTTAAAATCTTATTCTTTATTTTTTAAATAATCAATTCATATGAATATCTAATGTATGAATATTTAATTGGTTAAGAACGTGACACCTTAATTGACCAACAGAAAGGGTACTCATTTTTTGGTAAAGTTGAAATAAAGTTTTTCATTATGAAAATTTCTTTCCGAAATTCGGTTTTTACTAAAGAGAATTCTTCTTTTAGTAGTACTTTAATAATACACTATGATTTAAACACCAACAAGTAGTACTAATTTAAAAAAAAAGTAGAGAATATAATAGTTTCTTTAAAAGTTTTATCGGAGGCAAAGGTTCAAAATGGGGGCCAATCCTTATGATTGTTGGTCCATAGTGATTTCGGTTTCGACACCTCATACCATAATCTTTCAAGAAAACATATATTGACACCACTTTTCAAAAATATAATCTATGTTTTGTCATTTGTGATCACCATATAACATCACTAGGTTAGTTCCTCGTGTGTTACACGGGTTAAACAATTTAAACTATATAATAAATCCTATGTATTCTAATACATGAATTAAATATATGTAAAATTACCTTTATAATTTATAACCCGATTAGATGGTTATAAATTAATATTGATCATAATTTTATCACAATTAAATATAGTCATATATTTTTTTTAATGTTTTTCAGTGTGGATTATCGTATAGCACAAATATTTGTTATGATTATCACAATTAACCAAGATTATTTATAATTATCGTACTAAATAAGTCTTAAATCTTTTATAGTTGATTAATACCATATGTCCTCTAAGAGTTTACTTTATTATATAGTAAAGATAAAGACTTTAATTGTTATTTGTATTAGGGGTGAGCAAAAATAGGGTCGGACCGAAATTAACCGAGAACCGACCCTAAAAAAAACCGATACCGACCCGGACCTAAGATAGTAGGTACACAGTTCGGTTCCATGTATTCTTGGTAAATCGGTCTCGGGTCGGTTCCGGGTATATACGAGTAAAAAACCGAGTTGGACCTAGGAACCGATTTCGAGTGATAATTCATATAAGTATGGGCTAAAAGTTATGAACTAACAAAATTTATTTCATCAGATAACAGTTATGAACTAGGATTGAAATGGAACTCACCAATAATCAGCTGAAATGGAACTAGGATTCAAATGTTTCAAGCTGAAATCAAAGAGAAAGCTGTCGAAGGCCTTGAGTGAATGCAGACTTCATGTTGTCGTCAGGCTGATATACAATTACATAACATAAATTGAGAGACTGATGCTTATAATTCCCTCAAATTTTCTTTAAATCCAATCGCATTCCAGATCCGTGCCTTAGAGCTTCAATTGCTTTAATGGCTTTCTGTAACCCATCAGACTCGTGTCTATCTCCTTTAACCTCAAAATAGTTATAATGGTCGGGTCGGTTCTCTACCCGAATACCGATATACCCGACTCACAATAGAACCGGAACCGATTTTATATTATAGGGTATAATATCGGGTATTGATTTAATGGCTTATCGGGTATTGGGTCGGGTCGGTTATTCTTCGGGTCGGGTCGGGTAATTGATTTTGCTCACCCCTAATTTGTATAGATATAAATAATAATTATCTATAATAATTAGGTTGAAGAGATTAAACTAAATAATATTTCATAGGAGATTATCTATAATTAATTAGAAGATATTAAACTAAATGATAATTATCCATAGAGTACATGGCCTAATATTATGACAAGTGTCCCAAACATGGTTTCTTTTATTATATAGTATAGATTTATCATTTATTCTTTTCTCAAATTCTAAGAAATTATTTCCCATGATTTTAGCATGACTTTTATGCATTGGTTTTACATATTTTGGCTGGTCAGGGTTTAATACATTAAAACCGTTTTCCTAGAGCAGTTACTAGTTAGACTGGTAACTACACATGAACACAAAACCGGGTTAACCGAACCAGGTTGGCAAAACCGATCTGAACCGAAACCTATCAAAACCAAATTATTGGAAGAGTTCAGTTCCGATAATGAATAGCCAGTTTAGAACCAGTTCCACATCTTCACAACAAAAACCGACCGAACGAGTTATTTAGAGCGGTTGGAACTGGTGCGGGAAAACTAGTTTGGAACTAGTTTTTAACGCTAATAACGTTTTCATTGTAAAAAACGATAATATGATCGTTTCAAGCTGATTTTCACATTTTTTCACCCCCCATTCGCCATTTTACCCCAAAGTTGGTATAAATGGTTATTTGATGTTTTACGATGATACATACTAGAAAACGCAAAACCAAACCCGTAAACGCATAAAACACTCATGATGCCTCCACTTGTTCCATATTGGACCGAAGACAAGGAGTATTCCTTGTTCTTGTTTTTGTTCATATTAGGACCTTGGATGTGGTCCTCATTTTTTGGCTGGTCAGGGTTTAATACATTAAAACCGCTTTCCTAGGGTAGTTACTAGTTATAGCGGTAGAACTACACATGAACACAAACCGGTTAACCGAATTAGTTCGACAAAACCGATCTGTACCAAAATCGATCAAAACCAAATTATTGGAAGAGTTCAGTTCCGATAATGAACCTCCAATTTAGCACCAGTTCCACATCTTCAAAACAAAAACTGACCAAACCAGTTATTTAAACCGGTTGGAAGTGGTGCGGGAAAACAGTTTTGGAATGGGTTTTTAACGTTATAGCGTTTTCAATGTAAAAACAGTAATATGATCGTTTCAAGCTGATTTTCACATTTTTTTCACCCCTTTTTCGCCATTTTACCCCAAAGTTGGTATAAATGGTTATTTGATGTTTTACGATGATCACATACTAGAAAACGCAAAACCAAACCCGTAAACGCATAAAACGCTCATGATGCCTCCACTTGTTCCATATTGGACCGAAGACAAGGAGTATTCCTTGTTCTTGTTTTTGTTCATATTAGGACCTTGGATGTGGTCCTGATTTTTTGAATCACTTTAAGGATAGATTTGACGATGAAATCAAAAGAAAGATGTTGAATATATACAAAGTGCTTATAAGATTCACTTAATCTACTGCAGATGGATGGACAAGCTGAAATATCCAAATAACGATGAAAATGTTGTCAAAGAATCTATAGGCGAATATAAACGAGTTAACGGAAAGCCATTTACTAAACTAGAAGTTTGGAAGCTTCTAATGAGTGTTTAAAACCGGCCAAACTAGTTGATCGTGAAAGCAATCAATTCGATAACTAGCCTGATTATGAAAACACTACTTTTATGTGTAAACTATGTAAGATTAAATATATTATGTCTTAATATTTAATCTAGTAGCCATTATAATCATTTACATTATATAGATCAAAATATATAACAACCTATTAAATAATTAGTTGGTAATTGTTGATGGACCATATTACCCTTATTAACTAATTGAGTTTCCTCTTGGGTGCTTATATAAGGAGAATTATGTAGAGGTTAAAGGGTTACACAGTTACACACTTAGACAGATAACCTAATTAGCATAACATCATAATCGACCTCCTCTCCATAGCCGATACCCTTTCGGTTTACATCATCACCATCATCAGTCAGCACCCTAAGGAGGAACCTGATCACCTTGACAAATATGTCGAACTCCATGGCTTCTTCCATCACTGGATTCTCTAGTGCACTGTCTGCGGTGACAGGTATGTTTTCATGTTTTCCATTATGTTTAAACAGAACCGATCCAACATGTGGTATCAGAGCATATATTGATTAGTCGGTTCTGTTTTGCATCCATAAATCTGGGATAGAAATCTGGAAAACGAAATTTTGATAACTTAATAAACCTAACAACCGGTTTCGAGTCATAAAGGTCCACTCGAGATCAATGTTTTCGGAAAAAAGATTAATTATATGTTCACTCGAAATCAACTGGATAATCTTATAACCGAAAACTGTTTAGAAAAGTCTTAAAATTCAGGTTTCGGGTTCCAGAATTTATGTTTTAAATTTTAGGGTTCATCATATGTTCTTTGAAAATTTGAAAATTCCTATATGATTTGGAATATGATTCGGATTATTGAGTGTTTTCCTGTTTTTGATCTGATTTTGTCCTCTAAAGATTTTCGAAAACTGTTATTAGATAAACAGATTATAATTTTTTGAGATATTTGATAAAATCAGATCAGCATTAGCATAGGAAACCATATCTCAAAATCCCTAAGAATTCGAATTTGCAGTTATCATCACAATAACAGCTGTTAACAGTGGACTCGAGACCATCAGGTTTGGACTCGAGACCACAAGGTCTCGACTCGAAATCATAAGTGTTCTCAAATCCTTACAACTCGAGACAACGATTTCGACTCGAGACCACTGAGGTTTTGACTAAGGGCTTCAATCTTCACAACTCGAGACCATGGTTGCGACTCGAGACCTCATCAAGGAGTCGAGATCTCATAAAACATGGAGTCGAGACCATGATTACGACTCGAGACACTGAGGTTGCGACTCGAGACCATAATGAGTCGAGACATCATAACGTTACTAGATGAGTCGAGACTTGACTCGAGATCTCACTCGAGACCTCATAACTGAGTCGAGATCTCACTCGATCCGCGCTAACAGGTGGTTTGCTATTAAATAAATGGTTTTTGTAAATACTTAGTTAATTAATCAGAATCAGATAATGTTTTACAAAACCAAAATAGCTTAACTTGAATGAGCTTCTGATGTACCATTTCTGGCCAAAGCTGATTTGATACATCTACTTATCGTTCAAGTATTACGAAAGCTATGTTAAGTGTGCATCATAAACATGAATGTCTTAATATCTGGCCAAAGCTGATTTAATTCCTTCATAGATGGCATACTTAACAAGTGTATAACTAAAGTGATTGTCTCAATTTCTGGCCAAAGCTGATTTGTCACAAACACTTTGCACACATGCTTAAATGATTACACTTCTGGCCAAAGCTGATTTGTCTTCATTTAAGTAGAATTTTAACTAAGTCTATTATTTTGATGTTAGTAATAGACAATATCACAGCTTCATAACGTAAAATTGTCATTATTCATGCCTGCCTTAGTATTACGTGCCCTTAGATCGCATTAGGACTTCTTCCTTAGTATCATAACTTGCTCATCTTATTTCCACTATCAGCGCCCAATTGCGGGATTCCACCTTTGTCTGGTGATAACTTTGCTGCATGGAAGGATGCTCTCATGCTTACTCTTGGGCTGCTGGATTTCAATTATGCCTTAAGAGAGAATAAGCCAGCGGACCTTACTACTCAAAGTACTGCTGCTGAGCAGTTAACTCATGAAAAGTGGACTAGCTGTAACCGCATGTATCTCATGTTTATGAAGCAGTCCATCAGCAATGCAATCAGAGGAGCTATTCCTGATTCTGAAGATGCTAAAACCTACTTGGCTTCTGTGGAGGCGCAGTTCAAGGGGACGTCTAAAGCACACGCTAGTACCCTTATCCTCAAGTTGGTGACAACTAAGTATGATGGGAGGAGCGGCATTCGCGAGCACATCATGATGATGAATGACATGACCAATAAGCTGAAGGGGCTGGAAATGGAAATCAGTGATGGTTTCCTTGTTCATTTCATCATTACTTCGCTTCCTTCGTCCTTTGAAGCATTCAAGATCAATTACAACACTCAGAAGGACAAATGGACGATGAGTGAGCTGGTCGCTATGTGCGTACAGGAGGAAGAGCGTATGAGGATGGATCGCACTACTGATGTTGCTAACTTCACCACCTCCAACTCTAAGAAGAGGAAGAATAATCATCAGAGGAAGGATGCTTCTAAAGTCCAAAGGCCCAATCTTAATACAAGTGCACCTTCCAGCTCTAAGAACTCCTTAGGCAGAATCCACTGCAAGTTCTGTAAAAAGGCAGGACATATGCAGAAGAAATGTCATGACTTTAAGGAGTGGCTGGCTAAGAAAGGTAACGATCATTTTATGATACTTGAGTCCTATAATTTAAGTGTTCCTGCTAATTCTTTGGTGGTTTGATTCTGGTTCTATGGTTCATGTTACCAATTCAACTTAGGGATTCCTTACAATCCGGAAGCTGGGAAGAAACCAAAGAACGCTTAAGGTTGGGGATGATCGAGAATTAGAAGTGAAGGCCATTGGAACATTACAATTATTTATGAAAACTGGTTTATGTATTAAACTTTATGATACCTTATATGTTCCTGAGGTAACTCGGAACCTTGTATCAGGACCAAAGTTAGACATGGACGGTTTTATTGTTTCCCATGGTCATTGCAAACTCTCTATCCTCTATGATTCTGTTCTTTATGGTACTGGTATTCTGGATGGTGGTCTCTATAGATTAGAACTAGATGATAATTTTTCCAAATCTTTGTTGTCATATAACATTAATGAATCACTCACAAAGATGAAAGAGAAATGAGACTTAGAGACTTCGTCCATGTTGTGGCATCAGCGTTTAGGCCACATCTCAAAAGAATGATTAAATCGTCTTGTAAAGGATGAAGTCTTACCTTCTCTCGATTTCTCTGATTTTGGAACATGTGTCAAATGTCTTAAAGGTAAAATGACATTAGCGAATAAGAAAAGTGCCACTAGGAGCTCTAATTTATTAGAACTCATTCATACTGACATTAGTGGTCCCTACCAAATCGCTGGCATAATAGGACATACTTCATTTATCACTTTTATTGATGATTATTCTCGTTACATGTACTTGTATCTATTTAAGGAAAAGTCTGAATCTCTTATAACTTTTAAAGATTATAAGGCTGAAGTTGAAAAGCAATTAGATCGTCAGATTAAAGTTGTGAGATCAGATAGAGGCGGTGAATATTATGGAAGACATACTGATGTGGGTCAAGCTCCTGGTCCATTTTATGAGTTTTGTAAGGGCCAGGGGATTGTGAACGAATACACCATGCCTGGTACACCTCAGCAGAACGGTGACGCTGAAAGAAGAAATCGTACCCTTATGAACATGGTGCGTTGTATGTTAGCCAACACTAATTTACCATTATTTCTCTGGACTGAAGCATTAAAAGCAGTTGTTCATATACTCAATAGAGTTCCTTCTAAGTCTGTCCCTAAAACTCCTTATGAACTTTGGACAGGAAGGAAACCGAGTCTTAAATATATGAAAGTATGGGGCTGCATTGCTGAAGCAAAACTTTACAATCCTTTCCTAAGGAAACTTGACCCTAAAACAGTTACTTGTTTCTTTATCGGGTATCCTGATAATTCAAAGGGTTATCGTTTCTATTGTCCTTCCCATGTCACCCGTATTGTTGAAACCAAGCGTGCTGCGTTCCTAGAGGATTTCAAGGTCAGTGGGAGCAGTACCAACCCTTACGAAGAATTGCAAGAAGTACAAGACGCGGGGGGGGGGGGGAGAGACTCGTCGCTTACCATTACTCCGATTACTCCACTTGTACCCAATGCAACTACTGTACCCGAAGCTATTGCACCAACTCCAAATTTACCTCTACAATCAGAACCCATTATAACTCATGACGAAGGCACATCAAACGCTCAAAACCAAAACAACGCTGAACACGATAATCCACTCAGGAGGTCATCTAGGACCAGAAGGCCTACTAATTGGGATGATTATGTTACCTACCTGACTGAAATGGATCCCGGAAAGCTCAATGATCCTATCTCTTACAATGAAGCCATTAGCAGTGATCAGTCTTCTGAATGGAATAAAGCAATGATTGATGAGCTTGAATCCATGAAGAAAAATGACGTTTAGGATTTGGTAGAATTACCCAACGGTGTCAAACCCGTAGGATGTAAATGGGTGTTCAAAACAAAACTGGATCTGAATGGAAACGTTGAACGCTACAAAGCGAGATTGGTTGCAAAGGGCTACACTCAGAAAGAGGGAATTGATTATCAAGAGACGTTTTCACCTGTCTCTCGTAAAGATTCATTAAGGATCGTCATGGCCCTAGTAGCTCATTTTGATTTAGAGCTGCATCAGATGGACGTTAAAACCGCTTTCCTTAACGGAGACTTGGACGAAGATGTTTACATGAAACAACCTGAAGGCTTTAAACCTGAAGGTCAGGAGCATCTAGTCTGTAAGTTGAAGAAATCCATTTACGGGTTAAAACAAGCATCACGTCAATGGTACCTCAAGTTTGATGAAGTCATGAAGAAACAAGGTTTTATGAAGAATCAAGTGGATCAATGCACCTACCTCAAGATGAGTGGGAGCAACTTTACTATACTTGTCCTTTACGTAGATGATATTCTATTGGCAAGTAATAGTTTAGACATGTTGCATGAGTCGAAGCGGTTACTCTCGCATAACTTCGACATGAAGGATCTCGGAGATGCATCTTACTTCATTGGCATCGAAATTCACCGAGATAGACACAAAGGGATCTTAGGATTGTCCCAGAAGGCTTACATATATCGTGTTCTTACACATTATAACATGCAACAGTGCAAACCCTCCGTCGCTCCAGTAGTTAAGGGAGATGTTTTCGGTTCATTCCAGTGTCCGACAACAGAGGTTGAGAAGGAGCAAATGAGCCAGATACCTTACGCGTCAGTAGTCGGGAGCTTGATGTATGCTCAAGTCTGTACTCACCCAGATATCGCTTATATTGCTGGAATGCTAGGCCGTTATCAGACTAATCCTGGCCTAGATCACTGGAAAGCAGCTAAGAATGTACTTCGATATCTGCAAGGGACGAAAGACTATAAACTGATTTATAGAAGAAGTGATCATTTAGAAGTGGTGGGCTATTCTGATTCTGACTTTGCCAAATGCAAAGATGATAAGAAATCCACTTCGGGCTATATCTTTATGTTAGCAGGCGGCCCTATCTCATGGAAGAGTCATAAACAACAGTTGACCACAACTTCCGCAATGATGGCAGAGTACATTGTTGTTTATAACGCAACCTGTCATGGAATGTTGCTTAGAAATCTGATCACTGGACTCAAAATTGTTAATTCCATTTCTAGACCATTGAAGCTTTACTGTGATAATTCAGCTGCCATTAGTTTCTCGAATAGTAACAGTTCGACTGGAGCTGGTTTATATCTCGATACAAAATATCTGTTCGTACGTGAACGAGTTGAGGAAAATAATCTTTGTATCGAGTATATTATTACTAAAGATATGCTTGCGGATCCGATGACTAAAGGTCTCCCCCTAAGGTTTACGAAGAACATGTTCGGAATATGGGATTTAGTAAAGACCTTTATTAGCATATTATACTAGCTTATGTTTTATGATTAATGAATTTTCCTCAGTTTGATTTTGTATGTCTCTTAGAATATGTTCAACCGGTATAATGGCATATAGACAAATAAAGTTACAAATCAAACAAAGGGCTTATGCGTATTTTGATCATCACGATTAGGTTTTAAATTAAGGCTATAGTATGACTAATGGGAGTCCTGAGTCGCATAATGATTCAACGGCGGTATTTCTCTGCTATAGTACTTGTTTAAGGCTAAAATGAGTGTTAACTCCTGATCAGGCTTATCTAATACTCATAGTAAATGATTACTCGGCTAAGTGGGAGAATGTAAAATTAAATATATTATGTCTTAATATTTAATCTAATAGCCATTATAATCATTTACATTATATAGATCAAAATATATAACAACCTATTAAATAATTAGTTGGTAATTGTTGATGGACCGTATTACCCTTATTAACTAATTGGGTTTCCTCTTGGGTGCTTATATAAGGAGAATTATGTAGAGGTTAAAGGGTTACACAGTTACACACTTAGACAGATTACCTAATTAGCATAACATCATAATCGACCTCCTCTCCATAGCCGATACTCTTTCGGTTTACATCATCACCATCATCAGTCAGCACCCTAAGGAGGAACCAGATCACCTTGACAAAGATGTCGAACTCTATGGCTTCTTCCATCACTGGATTCTCTAGTGCACTGTCTCCGGTGATAGGTATGTTTTCATGTTTTCCATTATGTTTAAACAGAACTGATCCAACAAACTATAGAACTTATTAGAGTACCAAGGTCGCATAAAGGTGTCATCAACCTCGGTTAGTTCATCTTAACTTCATTACCCGAGAGACAAAATAAACTTATGATGATAAAATCAAATTGATCCAATGTAGCATAAAGATTTTCTTTTTCGATATTATTTCTTCCTGACATGATTCTTGAATGTCATGGCTATGGATTGGACCCATGTCAATTCTTAAAATCTATCCATCATTTCCAAAAACAACTTTACCACACACGGGTTCATTTCATTAGTTCACAATATATATAGTACTTGATCAATTGATGGCCTACAACCGTCCCCAAAGATTGTCATTTGTTGTCAACTTTCCAATATGTTTAATGATTATATGAATTTTCTATTCAAATTTTTTGGTTCCAATCAATTGAATGAAGACCAAAAAAAAACTCACCATTGAAATCCCACCCAAAAGAGTTTGCATGCATGATCACTCGATCTTAATTTTCAGAATACGATAATTAATTAAGAGTGAAAATGTTTATATATATAGGGAGGTTAACGTACAATATTCCATAACGTACGAGCATACGATATGACCTATGTAACGTGCAATAAAAACATAATAAAATTTCACGTGTCAAGAATCGTAAAAAGTGAATTTAAATATACAAATCTAACTCTATTTCTAATACTAAAACATATTAATCATCGAAACAAATTTGTGTGATCGATAATAATTAAAGGTGATTAAGATATTACACTTACAAAAAAAAAAAAAAAATCACGCATGGTTAGGTGATTTTCAACATACGTGATTATAGTTTTTCAACATGCACGATTAGGGTTTTCAGTTCTGTAACATGCATAATTCATATCGTATGCCCATACGTTAAGAAATATTGTATTTTATACTTTCAATCACACATGGTTATGATTTTCAACATACGTGATTATAGTTTTTCAACATGCACGATTAGGGTTTTCAGTTCTATAACGTGCATAATTCATATCTCTTAATCTTAATGTTGTTAATATGATGGCGTAAAAATGCTTATATATTTCATTGTTTGGACTTAATTAAACATGAAAATGGTATGGTATATATTGAATTGAAGCTCAACAACCAACAGACTTTACGTACTCTAGGGTTCAACCTATTTATTATGATGTAGACGCAACTTATAAACATGTGGGCTCATGCTTTTAAGCTTTAACCCAATCGGCCGGCAGCTCGATCTTCAACCCATAAGTATGTACAAAATGAGACCCATGCATATTGTTCATTTCTCACGTTTCTTATCATTTTTCACCTTCACCATAAACTTTATTTATATATATTTTTTATTTGAACTGAACTGAAACAAGGGCGGAACCAGAAGAGGGTCAAGACAATCCGCTGAAAGTGAGTACCTCGGTCATGGGAATTTGTCAGATTTTTATATATAAAATCTGAGATTTTTCTAATAAAAAAAGATGAGTTGGACCAGAGGTAAAAAAGAGAGTTGTATGATAACCCGATAAAGAAGTTCTGGTTTAGCCACTGAAAAAGAAAGCTAGTAGTTCCACAAATTGTCACAATCCGAAGCATCGTCAGGCGAAAAGTCATCCGCGCCCGGCTGTCGGGGTGGAGACATCAGCATTCCTTCCGCCATATCCGCCAACAAATTCGGCATACCAAAAATAGCTTCTTCATCCATGAACTCATTCTCAGAAGCCAGAGGCTGATCACCAGGTGAATCCAACAAGTTACTATCCGCCACAGCCGAGCTGGGCCTCATCAGCTCGGCTGCAGCACTAGCCGCACTCCTAATAAAAGCCGGCTCTGGCAAAGCCGGGACGGGGTAAGTCCCAACATAATCTGGAAAGTTCAACACCACATCACTTCCTTTGAGTGCCAAAGCCGCCACATCGTAAGCCGCAGCCGCCATCTCGGGGGACGGGTACGTCCCTAGCCATATACGCTTGCTTTTACGCGGCTCCCGTATCTCCGACACCCACTTTCCACTACGACATCGTATTCCACGATAAACCGGATGTTTTCCCGAAGCCGCGGGGCTACGACGGTTTGGAGAGCCCGCCGATGACGAAGATGGGCTCATACCGATCGGTTTTGGCGGTAACTGGACTTTAATAACAGGATTTTTTCGGGGCGGAGGCGGAGGCGGAGGAGGGGGTGGGGGTGGGGGTGGAGGAGGGTTGGACATATGTATATATATATATATGGAAAATATGTATATATATGAGTGGTGAAAAGGAGAAAGTGTCGAAATAGGAAAGATGAAAAAAAGGTGTGTTGGATATGAGTAAATGGGGTAAAGATTTATACGAAAGTGGTATGTGTGAATTGATACAAGAAAAACCGTGGGGAATTCGTGGGCGCCGAGTGTTGTATAGGTGACATGTCTAGGGTTTTATGTGTGCAAGTTAGGATTGTGATGGATTATATAGTCCTGCAGTGTATTTTTTTTTGAAGGGTGACTTTCTATGTATGTGACTCAGTGTCACCGGGTTCTTGTCGAAGACAATCCCCCGTCAGCTCCGCCCTCCGGCGCGATGTTCGATTGGGCCCCGGCCGTCTCGTAAGCTGACCTTCGCCCGGAAACCATACTGCCCCCACACGGGTAAAACCGCTGGGGTAACAGCTGGGTGAAAACCGGGTTGCCCTCAAGACCGCACCATGCCTCGGTAGGATACGATCTATCATTGGGACGTCCCGCCCCCTTTCGCCACAAGCGGGAGTCGAACCGGTGACCTCTAGGAGGACAACCGGCTCCCCAACCACTGAGCTATGAGGGAGGGATATAGTCCTGCAGTGTATAATTAGCTGGAATATTTGTTTATTATATTATATTTTTCATTTTAAATACAGAATTAAGACAATATTTCCAATCCATAAATTTCCAACAATTTTGTGCATAACATGTTGTAATTCATGTTTTGGGGGATTTTCAAAAAAAAAAAGTTGATTTTTTAACTTTAACCCAAAAGCTTTTTATATTTTGCAATTTTAACCCATATAAATTGTTTTTTTCACTTTTAACTCAAAAGTTTCATTATTTTCAATTTAACCTAACAATATTTTTACCTTCAACGTTGGTCCCTATACTTTTCATCTTTCGCAAATTTTCGTTTTACGTTTCGTTCTAAATTTTGCAAGTTAAGACGACGTGACGTGCGTGTGTCGTTTAACGTTTTTTTGTTTCGTTCAAAATTATGCGAGTTAACACGACGCAACATGCATGTGTGGTTCAATGTTTTACTTTTTTTTTTGTTTGACAAGTTTGTCGCAACGCGCGGGTCCTGGATCGACTCAGTGTTGGTAGTCGCTGACGATGGTGTGACATTAGTGCTATTTGGCATAGTTTTACGCCCCCGCCGCAACGCGGGGGAGCTTAAATCTAGTTATTTATTTAATTATTAACACTATTTTTATTTCTATTATTATTATTATCGTTATTTTAACTACTACTGTTTAAACGTACTGATGAGGTAATTTTGGTATCCATCGGTGGATTTATTTTTACAACGTACTGATCACCAGCGGGTTCCAAACGTAGCAACATATTAAGAGATGATCATGTATATCCACCACCACCCACTCGTCCGTGAGTACGAGTTTATAACCTGTATAGATACACGTGGATACAAATATATAATACGAGTTTATCCATTTAAAATAGCATGGATCGACCATTTTCACCTTTTAAATTCGTGTTAGATTCAAGAAATATTTTTGTAACACAATTTTTAGAATTAATTACGCATGATACTTGTGGTAAAGTCACATTACGGTTTTGGTCCCATGTTTTAGAAAATAATATTCATGGTCCTGCTATTCACTTAATCTGATTCTTGAAGTGGACAAAAGTTTAGTTTTACGGTAGATTTTTTAAAATGATCAATTTATCCTTATTTTTTTTTAAAGAAAAGTATAAATTACCCGACATCCCTCCCCTTCATCCCCAGCCATGCTTCCATTCACTTAGCATTGCCTCTTTGATCCAATGTTGAAATTCAATATATGTTAGATGTATATACATAAACAAACTTGCATACAGATTTCCCGGTAACTTGTACCTTATATCGTCTATGAAATATTTAGAGAATACCATTTTCGATTAATCGAATGTATGAATCAAGCGGTGAAGGTGATTCTAGGAGTGGCTAGGGTTTCTCTAACCAAAAGCGGAGCAAGACATCAGATTTACCACAATCCCTAACGTCCTCTTTATTGAAAGGTTAGGATCAAAAAGCGTTATACAACCATACCATAGGGACCTGTCCGTGTAATTAACTCTAGTTTTAGTATATTAGAAATTAATGTGGATTCCTTTATTAGTTTTATCACACAACCTAATTATTGGAAAGTTTACCAAATATTCTGTCGCAAATTAAAATGTAGTTCTATTTTAATTTTATTAATTAATAGTGAACAGTACTTAGCGGTTACACTTGTATGTATTGTTAGTTAATATTTTTTTGAACGGTTGTTAGTTAATATTAAATGTAAATTTATTTAATACATCAAATATTTTATTTTGCGTTTATTAATTGTCAACTACATTATTTTTTTTATTTTTTATCTTTTCTTTTTTCAGTTTTAATTTATTATATTTGTGAACAGTGGCTACACTTGTATATATTGTTAGTTGATATTTTTTTTATCGGTTGTTAGTTAATATTAAATGTAAATTTATTTAATACAACAAATATTTTATTTTGCCTTTGTTAATTGTCAACTATATTTTTTTTATCTTTTCTGTTTTCAGTTCTCTTATTTGATAGTTAACCTCCTAAACTGAAGACGACGATTATGAATGCTATTCGAAACTCGATCATGATCAATAACCGAACCGTTAATCGAAACCAAACCAAAATTAACTGAAAACGAATTAACCGAAAGTCGGTTATCAATTATTTTTGTACCATCAGTTAATCGAAATTAACCGAAACGAACCATTAATATTTTCATATATTTTTAGCTTTTTTACCTCCATTTCATGTATCATGTTTTATCCTTTCATTTCGTGTATTTATACCTTCAATTCAATTTTATATATTTATACCTTCATTTCATTTATTTATGCATCTATTTCATGTATTTATATCTCCATTACACGTATTTCTAAACAAAAAACTTTAGCCCTTGTTTGATCTGGTTATTACCGACAGTAACCGAACCGAAAAACCACAAATTAACCGAATTAATCTAACCACCGATGACTTTGGTTACGGTTACGGTTAATGCTAATAAACGAACCAAAACGTACACAATCCCTACTCGATAGAGGTAAACTTGTTCCTGATAGATTACCGACGGTTCCTACCTTTACGTACCGATATATTACTAGCCAAAGCTCACGTTATGGACTTATGGCAAATTGAAATCATTACGATCACTACCATGCATAATTTGTCAACCATATTTTAAATTTTCCACTCTACGTTAACTGCTTAAGTTTCTATCGGATCGAACCTCCCCTAGACTGTTAATCTTTCAGAGTTTTCAATAGTGTGGTGGTCACAAATCAGTTTGAAACCCTAAACCGGTTCGGTTTCAAACCACTTTGGGTCTCACACTACAAGAAAATGGGGCAATAGAGGCGACGGTTGTCGCCTCTAATGATCCAGATTGTCGCTGCTATTGGTAATTGTAGCGACAAATTGTCGCTATTGTAGCGCCTCTATTGATGGGACGCTATTGACAACATGTCGCTGCTATTGGTCCCTGTCGCTGCTATTGGTCGTAGACCAATAGCAGCGACACTTCGTCGCTAATAAGACGTCGCTAATAAGACGTCGCTAATGACCTTCGTCGCTAACAGTAACGGATGAACAGTACTGCGATGAACAGTAACCCGGGACTGGTCAAATCTGGAACTTGGCTGATCTGAAACTTGGCTGATCAGATCTGGAACAGGTTTGGGACTGGTGAACAGTAACCTCGAAAAATCTGAACTGGAAAACGAACACGCTAAACGAGGCAGAAACGAAAAGGTTCTCGGATCGAAAAATTAACCTGACGGGATGGACGGGGAGGTAATTCCGACCAGACTGGCAAAAAAACGGCGGCCGGAGAGGCGGCGACGCGCCGTCACGTGCGGCGCGTGGATGAGGGCGGCGGAAGGGGCGGCGGCGGGTGGAGCGGCGGACGTCGGCGATTTTTGAGGGGTTTTGTAGATCGGGCAATTGCGAACACGATGGTGGTGGTGGTGGTGTATGTTAACTCGCCGGAAAAAGGAACGGATCTGAAAAAGTAGGTGACGGGTTGTGGTGGTTTTGGGTGTTTGGACAGATCTGGAACGGGTTTTTAGGACGGAACTGGTGGTGACCGGAAATGGTATGAAAGAGAATCCGTTTCTGATGTGGAAGGTCAGACTGAGCTGCAACCACAGAGCATACTACGAATTTTCTAAACTGAGAGACGGAAATGGTCACCCGAATGAGGATATTCTTGAGCTAAACTACCTTTAGCTCTGATACCATGTAAATGGTAATGGTATGAAAACCGAACTTGTATTGATTGAATGTGTATTTACAAATGAAGAGGATCCCTCTATTTATAGGAGAAGGAGGGACCAACAAGTAAATATTAATTACATTTAGGGACACCTATAATTGCATGTAGAGACCTCTAGTTAACAACTAGGTCCTTCAACTATTTACAACTAACAGATATAAAACCAAAAAACACAAGCATTTTGAACAGATTCTCAGAGTTACCTGTGTTGCACCAGCAGTATCTTCGGTATTCACTTTAACAACATTTAATTCATTCAGCATCTTCTTACATTGATCAAACGCCTATGTTATTAGGTTAAGGTAATCACTAACTTCATTCGAATTTACCATGATAAGATGTCCCCTCTAAACTTGATATAGTATCATATTTAACCAAAAAAGATCATAATATCAGTTATACCATTATCAAATTTGTGACATTACACCCTTCCGTTAAACCGCTTCGTTTACAGCCTGACTTAACGGAATCTTTTGGTAAGTGACACATTGGCCTCTAACTTTTAAAAATTTTTAATTTAAAACTGCAGGGTCTATTGTTACCTCCACGTAGACCGCCATAAATAAATATCAAATCACCAAAAGCAGCAGCAGCATGCCTACAGCGTCTCGTCAATTCGACCGCAGCATCTCCACCAGCAGCAACAACACTATATCTACCTGTCCGTGGAGTCATGACAACCGATTTCGTATCACACCACACTCCTGCTGCAGTATCCAGAACTACATAGAAACGCAAGTGAAAAAATGTGTGGTAAGGTCAAAGAGGCAAATATAGAAATAAATGTCAAATGGGACAGTGACGAAGCTTGGATTTTTCGGGCGGGGGGGTGAAAACATATATACCCAAAAATTTCTATAGGACCGGGGGGGGGGGGGGGGTGAAAACGTATATACCCACAAATTTCTATACGAAAACTACATATATAACACTATTGAGCGAAAAATCCCGGGGGGCGGACGTCCCCCCCCCCCCCCCACATTAAGCTTCGCCCCTGAAATGGGATACAGACTGATAATGTATGTCTTTTGTATCCCCAACAAAACAAAATGTATGAAGTTTCTTGTTATCTTTTGACAAGTGACGATTCAAATTTAGTTGGAAATACTTTGTCTTAGAAAACTTAATATAGGCCACAATAGATCTTTATTTCAACAAATAGAGTTCAATAAGTATCATAAAACTGTACCAACACAACAGTCGATCAATAGATCTTGAGTATCTCTTGCAACGCGTACGTCGGGAGGTAACTTTTCCTTAATTATCTTAGTCATATCAGCTGTAAAATTATAAACTTTGCATTAACATTTAATTGTTTCATCAAATCAAACAACAAAAAAGTAAAGAATCGAACAGACCTTTCGGGAGAGAAGCATCCTCTTTT
>JARYGA010049627.1:0-44209 GCA_030545235.1 Helianthus tuberosus
CGATACTTCAAATAGCTAATTGCTGCCGTAAGCTAAAAAAGCTTCGACTTTCGGGTATCCGGGAAATTAGTAAAGACGCAATAAACGCTTTAGCTACTCGATGCTCTGATCTTTATGAAATTGGGTTTATTGATTGTTTAAAGATCGATGAGGTGGCATTAGGAAATGTTGTGTCGCTTCGTTTTCTGTGCGTTGCGGGGACCACAAGCGTGAAGTGGGATTTGGCGAGTGAAAGTTGGAGCAAGCTTCCGAATTTGAAAGGTTTAGATGTTTCTAGAACCGATGTTGTTCCGAACGCCGTTATGAGGATATTTTCGTCGTTAAAAAGTTTAGAACTTTTGTGCGCGTTTAACTGCCCATTGTTAGAGGAAGACCCCACTGTTTTCACCAAGATTAACTGTCATGGTAAAACGATGCTTAGTTTCTTTAACGACACGTTTACGAAACTATCCCAGTTGTTTCCTGACATAGAGAGAGAACAAGAACGGACCATTTTCTCCGTTTGGAGAAACACGTCGAAGAAGAAAGACGGGAATTTGAACGAGTTTATGACATGGGTTGAATGGATTCTTTCGCATTCGCTTTTACGTATAGCCGAAAGTAACCCAAACGGGCTCGATCAGTTTTGGCTCACTCAAGGTGCGGATCTTTTGCTTGGTTTGTTGCAGAGTTCGCAAGAAGACGTTCAAGAACGCGCCGCCACCGGGCTTGCAACATTTGTAGTCGTTGATGATGAAAACACGAATGTTGATGTCGGACGCGCTGAAGCGGTCATGAAAGGTGGCGGTATACAACTTCTTTTAGGTCTTGCACGATCTTGGAAAGAGGGGCTTCAATCAGAAGCTACAAAGGTTGTATCTTTTGCACTTTTATGATTCATTAATAGTTATTAATAGCGCTCATAGCGAGCGCTATAGCGAATAGCGTAGCACTCATGTCTTTTTTTGTTTTTTTTTCTGCTTTAATATAAATAGCCGGATTTTATAGATATAAAATAGCAGGATTATAGGTTTTTTTGTTAAGCATACATATAAAGCAGCGTATAAAACAAGCTTATTTAGATATAATATACATACAAAATATTTCCAAAATTTTCTCATAGTGTGTGGCTAAACATAAAATAGCGCCTGCTATTTCATCACTATCGCTACATAGTGAATAGGTAGCTTGCCGCTATCGTCCGCTATTCGCTATTAATAACTATGTTAATCGCACAAGTGTAAGAAACTTTATGGTAACTTAACTTAACAAAATAATCGTTTCATGTAGGCGATTGCGAATCTTTCGGTGAATCCCGCTTTCGCAAAATCTGTGGCGGGAGGTGGCGGCATCACCATTCTTGCAAGCTTAGCGAAATCGATGAACCGAATGGTGGCTGAAGAGGCTGCCGGAGGGCTTTGGAATCTTTCGGTTGGGGAAGAGCATAAGGTTGTTTTGTTTATTATCGGTTTTATCGTATTCAAAACTCTGACGCTGAAAACCTCATTTTACTAATACAAATAATCTTGTTTTAGGGAGCTATTGCTGAAGCTGGTGGCATAAAAGCGTTAGTGGACTTGATCTTTAAATGGCCTAGAGGTGGTGATGGAGTTCTGGTACGTGTCTCGATTTTTGTGCCACATGTTTAAAACAAGCAAAGAAAATTTTAGTATGAGTAAAAGTAATTATGTTACCTTAAAGTGATGAAGTTTGACTTTTGTAAAGGATTAAGGAACTTTTTTCTCAAAGATTTATTGATTTAAGTCAAAAAGTGTAGGTTTTAACGTATATTTTTTAGTAAAACTGAAATGAATTAAGAAAATTGAATTGGGTAACGTAAAAAATAAATGAACCTGTAGAAGTATCTAGTATGGCAAGCATAATAAACGACTTTTCTGAAGGCAACACTTTTTCGTTAAAGCTAAAAAGAGAACCTAAAAAGTAATTAATAAGTACAAATATCTAGTATGGTAAGCACTATATACGTCATTACGACTTTCACAAATGCAAAGATTTGTTTTTTAAAGATTTATTGATTTTTAGTCAAAACAAGTTTGATGTCTTACTTTTACGAGTAAAGCCAAAAATAATTTAAGTATTTCTTGATTATCAGGAACGAGCGGCAGGGGCACTTGCAAATTTGGCGGCGGATGATAAATGTAGCATGGAAGTTGCAAGTGTTGGTGGTATTAATGCTTTAGTAACTCTTGCTCGTAAATGCAAGCACGAGGGTGTGCAAGAACAGGTAACATAATATTTTACCTTTAGTGCTTTGAGGGATATTAAATTATTAACGTACAAAGTCAAAGAAAATATTAAGAAGTGCCTTTTTCTTATTTTGTGATTATTATAATTTATATAGGCGGCTCGTGCATTGGCTAATTTAGCGGCTCATGGTGATAGCAACACCAACAATGCTGCGGTTGGACAAGAAGCCGGAGCTCTTGATGCACTTGTTCTACTTATTCGTTCAACACATGATGGTGTTAGGTCATTTTTCTATCTTTTTTTTCTAAAAAATCAGATTTTTCGAACCCTCAAACATCTTACTATCAAAGTTGATAATCTGATTCTGATCACCGAATATATATACATATACATATACATACATACATACATACATACATACATACATACATATATATATAGTGAAAGTTTTAAATACAAATGGGTTTTAACGTGCGAAGGTACGAAGTGTGCAAAATAACGTGCATAATAATGGTTATAACATGCGTAATTAGGGTTAACCCAACCCATACGTAATTTGAGTTTTGAAAGTTTTAAATACAAATGGGTTTTAACGTGCGAAGGTACGAAGTCAAAAAATAACGTGCAGAATTATGTTTGTAACATGCGTAATTAGGGTTAACCCAACCTATGCGCAATTTGAGTTTAACCCTGCGTAATTTTCAAGTTTGATAGCATACGGGCTTAGAATTTTGTAATGTGCGTATTTTAAAAATGAACACGCGTAATTTACTTCGCACCTTCGCACGTTAAGGGGCTATTGTATTTGTACATTAACCTTCCCCATTTATATATGTATATAAAATCACTTTCGAAACATACATCAGAAATTCAGAATTCCAATTTCCAAACACCCACTGGTTATGTTTTATGTGTTTCAACTGGGAACCAATTGTTGTTCTAATAGACGTATAATTTATTATGTATTGTAGTGTAAAAAGTTTTCATTTGTTCTTTATCAGGCAAGAAGCGGCTGGTGCGTTATGGAATTTATCATTTGACGACAGAAACCGAGAGGGGATTGCATTAGCGGGCGGTGTTGAAGCCTTGGTATGACGTTTTATCCTTTGACTTTAGATACTTTTATTTATCTTACATGTCATTCATTTAGTGTTTTAGATGAACACAACAACTAGGAGTTACTCCGTCAATGTTGACTTAAAAAGTCAAAATAGAGCTTTAGGTGGCAATTTGGTGAAAACACTGTACGATCATGTCTTCATTTCTTCTCACACAACATAACTTGGATCCAAAAATAAAAAATAATAAACGAGCAAAACAATAGGAGCGAAATACTCAAAGACCTCAAGAATTCAACACAAATTATACAAATGCAAGAATTGAAGTGCATATATTGCTGTCTAATTTTATCTCACACCTTTGCAATACGTATGCATGCATGCTTACTAACTAATTCTCTTTAAATTATTTATTCCCTCTTGAACACAAGTTGGTGTCGGGTTGGATCGAGTGGGCTGGTTTCGAGTTTTGTAATTGGGTCAGTTACTTATATCAATTAGGGATAAATAAAAAGAGTTGTCTTTTATTTATTATAGCTAATTAGATTAGTAGATAAAGTGAGGTCTCATTTATCGTCTAATTAGGAGTTCGAGCCCATCTTTAATTGTATCGAGTCATTGTCTATATAACCTAATCAAAGTTGCGATTATGGTTATGAGCTTGTAATCAGTTTTAGAGTTATATTTTTTGTAGTTAATAAGATTGAGAGTTATTTAATCCAAATTCGACGTGTGTGTCATTCGTTTTGATTATCGATTGGGACTTGAATTGGTATCAGAGCGAAGTTCAATCGTTGAAATCCAACAAGTACTCGTCATCGGCAGATGAGGAGTTACGAGTAGGTGATTGGATTGCAAGTGGTTACCGACTAAAACTAATCAACTCCTCGCGTACGACGAGTTTACGAATCGATGACAGGTCAGTCGGATCAAGCTACCGACGATGCATGTTAATTAGGCTCGTAGGGCGGCAATCAAAAAGCGGTACCAGACGGGTTTCGGTCGGATCGGTTTTGGCACAGCAAGCCTCGGGTTCCACGAGAGGTATTCGTGATCAAAAGACGGCGGCGGCGCTCTTTCGTTTTCGGCGGCAGCGAATCAAAAGAATAAGAGGGTTCCTTTGATCCAGTTTTGTAGCAGGAGAGATACGAGATTTGCGAGGTCTTTGTTACAGTGGAGGATTTTTCTTACACAAGGTTTTTTTTTTTTTTTTTTTTTTCTGATTTGGATCCGTGCTAAAGAAAATAGGAAAAAGGTCATAAAAGTCTTAAAGTGTTTGTTTTTATGAAAAAAAGAAAGGTTTTCAAAGCAATTTAAGGTTTTTTTTTTCAAAGCGATTTGGTTTAGTGAGAGGTATTCGTAACTGGTTTTTTGTGTGAGCAAACGGATTTGGTTCTAAAGAGAGGTTCGGTGCTGGGTTTTAGGTAAGATGGCGGATGGTGATTGACCATTGACCAATTGTTACGGTTAAAGAAAACAATTCGGCTAGCTTCGTTTGTCCCATTTGAATTAAACGAACTACACAATATGGGGCATGCGAGTGAAGGCAATTTTCAACGTTTACGGAGTATGGGATCAAATTGAAAGTCGGAACAAGTTTGGATGCGAAGAACAACATGGCGATAGCGTTATTTCAATCGATACTCGAAAATTAGTTTTTACAGATCGGGAATTTGAATACGACTAAGGAGGATGTGGGACATTTTGAAGACACGACATCTCAAGGCTGATCGGGTTAGGGGTGCAATGTTGCAAACGTCGATGTCCGAGTTTGAAAATTTGAAGATGAAAGATCCAAGTTCAGTTAACGAATTTACACGGAGGCTTTCCGAAAATGTATTACGATTGATGAACCCAAACTCGTGAAAAAGTTTCTAAACACGCTACCGAGGAAGTTCATTTGCATGGTTGATTCAATTGAACAAGTTGATTTGAAGACCGTTGCTTACAGTGACATGGTAGGATGTTTAAAAACATACAACAAATAAAAGACTAGGAGACTCAAGAGAACAACCAAGGTAATCTAATGTTCTCTAAATACTTACGTAATAACTAGAACCGTAATTCATATAAAGGGAAAGGAAGGGACTCAGATAAGGTTGTGACCGGCATGAGCAGGTTCAAGATGGAAGGTCATGAACGGGATGAAGATGGAAGGTCAGGATCACAGGTCAAACCAAAGAGGAAGGTTAGATCACAAGTTCAGTGTTACCGCATTGCAAAAGTCGCTAGGCGCTCCCTAGTCGGTCGACTGGGGAGTTGAGAGTACTCGGCCTAGGCGGAGAGTACTCGAGGAGTACTCGGACATGTTAAATTATAAAGAAATTAGTTTTTGGAAATTAAATATATGTCAAATAACATAAATTTACTAATATCTATAACAAAATACATGAAAATGATATTTATTCTTTAATATGATAGGCATAGAAATTATGTTTTATCATTTTTTAAGTCAAACTCGGCCCGAGTTTACATACTAGATACGATTTTGGCCAAGGTTGACCGCGTTTGACCGATTCCGAGTAATTAGGCGGAGTCAAAGAAAGTCGCCTCGGCAGCCTACCTTGTATCGACTACTCGGGGAGTACTCGGCCTTGGAAACCTTGTTTTACAACCATGCCGCAACTGCTGTGATAAGTTCAGTCACTTCGCGCTAGCGTGTTCGAAACGTGTGAAGAAACATGAAAAAGCTAATTTAGCTGAAACCGATGATTTGGAGGCTACATTATTTATGATAAGATGTGATCAAGAGACGTTTTTTCTCAATGAAGGGGTAATTCCGAAGCATTTCGAGAGTTGAGCCAACGGAGAAAGGCACTTGGTGTCTCTGCAACGGAATATCGAATCACATAACACATAACGGTAATCAAGCCTGTTTCTTTGAAATTAATGAACGAGTCACGAAAATGGTGAAATTCGTAGATTGGTCTTGTAGGTCGGTATTACCTAAAGGGAAAACGAGGGAGCAGCGTTTGTTGACAAATGTTTAATACATACCGAGTCTACAAAGCAATATCATAAGTCTTGGTCAAACAACGCAAGGTACCAAAAAGGAGCTTCCCTAATGAATGTATATTTGCACCACACTTGTACGGCGAAGGAACCAACTACGTCCGCCCATTTCACCAAGTTATCGAAAGGGGGGCGCATTGTGTCTCACCTTGGTTTTTTGACATCCCGGGCTTGTGACCAATTGGTTGGTACCTGTTATGAGTAAATCGCAGCGGAAATATTTCTCTTTCTTTTATATTAAACAACTAGTAAGTTGAATAAAATGTTCTTCCATAAATGGGGATTTAAATAGCCCTTGTTCATGCAAAACGTTTTCTTTACAAAAGGTAATCTTTTTAATTCATTTACCGTCTCCTCACAGTTTTATAAAATTCTCGTCACAAGGTTTTATCGGGCCTAAGGAGTTATAGTCCCTTTAGCATCTACCCTTGCTAAATACGTTCATTTATAATTAACTGAAAACGTGTTGAAAATGATGTTAGCGGAAAGCTGGTGAATAATGTTAGCAGACACATATTTTTAGCATGACTGGTATTAAAGTTGTTTAACCATATTTTGCTTTAATAGCCTACACTTTCAAAGGGACCATTTAACCCGAGTGTACAACCACAATATGACAATATACACTGACATCACTCTCAGTTTTGTGCAAGACTCCTACCGGGTTTTGCTAGTTTATGTATATCTTCTACTAAACTCGTGTCAGCCCTGTTACAATCTTTCATTCGTAACACGTGTACAAATTGATCAAACAATACGTATACTTATGGCATGAATGCTATCCATAGACTACCATATGCATCAAACATATTTAATACTTTCATATGGTATTTTCAAAGAAACAAATCATTTTCAAGTTTAAAAATAGTTAAACGTATTCATCTTGATAACTTGTGCTTGGTGAAAGCTTAGAACTTTCACACCTCGTAAATCGTCGTATAGCACTTCTATACGTTTCGGTTTTCGCGTACTATGAGCGCATGCCCAATCGTGGAGAAACATCGGGTAAAAAAGGGGTACAGGGCATGTAAAACAAGAAATAGTCGGGTTTAAAGTGTAGTGAAAAATGAAACCTAAAGGCTTCTATTTATACTCGAGCTTTTACGTGGTTCTAGATGATAAGTATTACGTGTTATCAACACGTATTTTAAGAGGATAATTATTACTATGCAAGACCGCTGGGTGTGGGGCTTTGGTTGGGGGCTTGGGTTGACATGTGGCGGAGATGGGCTCCACCAGGCCACCCCAAAAAAGTGGGGTGTGGTAGCGGCGTGGGTTGGGGGCTTGGGTTGACATGTGGAATTTTTTTTTATTTTGACATTTATAAAATAAAACACACCAATGTTGTAGTAGTACCAGATCAGTTGAGGAATAGTGTAGTAGTACCTGTGTATAAGAACAAAGGGGACGCCCAATGTTGTGGGAATTATAGAGGGATTAAGTTGCTAGGGCACGCTATGAAATTATGGGAGAGAATAATTGAGACGAGAATCCAAAGAGAAACTCAAGTCACGGTAAACCAATTTGGTTTCATGCCAGGGCGATCGACTACGGAAGCAATACATATTCTAAGGAGATTGATGGAGAAGTATAGGGAAAAGAAACGGGACCTACACATGGTGTTCATTGATCTTGAAAAGGCCTATGACAGTGTGCCACGTAGACTGATTTGGGATAGTTTGGAGAGTAGAGGGGTTTCTGGGAAGTATATAGACTTAATTAGGGATATGTATGTTGGGACTGAGACTAGTGTCCGAGCGCCTGTAGGGGATACTGATTCTTTCCCGGTGGAGGTAGGACTCCACCAGGGGTTTGCTTTGAGCCCTTTTCTATTTGCAGTTATCCTAGATGAGTTGACAAAGTTAATTCAGGGGGCTCTTCCGTGGTGCCTTGTTTTTGCAGATGATATTGTGTTAGTTGCTGATAGTAAACAAAGCCTGAATGCGAGGTTAGAAGAGTGACGGGCAACTTTAGAGGGCAGAGGTTTAAGGATTAGTCGATCTAAGACTGAGTACTTCTATTGTGACTTTAGTGGAGTAGACAACGATGAAGACATTCAGATCACCATTGACGGTCAAGTGGTCCCGCAGGTGACTAAGTTCAAGTGTCTAGGATCGTTTGTTCAGAGGGATGGGGAGATAGATAGTAACGTTGCCCACCGCATCCAGGTTGGATGGTGTAGGTGGAGAGCTGCCACTGGGGTATAGTGTGATAGGAGGTTCCCAACAAAATTGAAAGGGAAATTTTATAGGGTTGCAATTAGACCTGCTATGTTATATGGAACCGACTGTTGGGCCATTAAGGAAGTACAAGCACACAAGATGGAGGTGGTAGAGATGAGAATGCTCAGATGGATGTGTGGGCACACAAGGTTAGACCGGATAAGAAATGATGTTTTTAGGGAGAGGTTAGAAGTAGCTAGTATATCAGATAAGATAAAGGAGGGAAGATTGAGATGGTTTGGGCATGTGAAGAGGAGGCAGACGATAGAGCCAGTTAGAGTGGTTGAAACCCTCGAGGTGGAGGGGAGGAGGAGTAGAGGCAGACCCAAAATTACTTGGGATGAGCGGATTAAGCAGGATTTGCAAAGATTGCACCTCTCTGAAAACATGGTCCATGATAGGAGCTCGTGGAGACGTAGGATTAAGGTTAAGGCTATGCAGTTAATCTCGGCGATATATCGGTGATATATCGTCGAGATATCGGTTTCGGACCCTCGCCAAAATATCGGTTCATAATCTCGGTAATAATATCGGTCCCGATAATATCGGTGATATATACCGATATATCGCCGATATTTTGTATTTCTGATATCGGTAATCGGTTGTCTCGCCGATAATATCGGTTGTCTCGCCGATAATATCGGTTGGCCCAATTTTTATGCTTTTTCTTTGAAATCCTGCCATCCAAAGTCCAGAACCCCTTCATTTGCGTTATTTTTGGCCCAATTTGTGATATCGGTTGTCTCGCCGGTGCTGCTTTTTGACCTGAAACCAGTGAGAAGAAGATGCGTACCAGGAAGAAAGAAGAGATAGCGGCATGTTTAGACTTTTAGGGTTAAATAACTTTAAGTGTTTTAACATCTAACCCCTCTATCTTTCACTAGTTTATATTTAGTCCTTAAAACTTATAATTTTTTAAATAAAAAGTGTAAAATTAGTTTGTGTATTTAAACATTAACCCCCTCTATCTTCCCTAGTTTATATTTGGTCCTTAAACTTTAAAATTTATGCATAAAAAGTATAAAATTAACATTATATACTTACTATTAATATTATATAAGTTCTAGTATATGTATATATAGGTTCTAGATATTAATATATGGGGAAAGTGAATATGGTGCTGTCACACACCTAAGCTTAGGTGTGAAACCCACTAAAACTACGTCGTTTTGATTAAAAACCCTAAAAATTAAAACAAAACACCCTTTTTTATACCTGCCGTTTTCCATTGATGTAGTCACTGTATTGTTTTTCACAATATCAATCTAAAAAGTGGCACTTTAGATTATGCAGAATACCGTAAAATTGAATCCTTTGTATTTTTATCATTTATTTTCATTCAATCTAGCCAAAACTCCTTCATTCTCCATTTCAGCATAGGAACGACTTTTTTTTTTCGGTTCGACGATGTGATAGCTCTATTTCAATTTACGCCATCTACTAATTTGGATTTAATGTTTGTATAAATGATTCACCTATAGTATTTTTACTAGTAGTTATCATTCAATTACAAAACTAATTTGTTTTCTTCCGGTGGTTTGTATACTGGGATTAAAATGACATCGAGAAAGAAAGATAAATGTGTAATGCATCAAGAAAGAGGCATTCTTCATACTGATAATTCAATGGACAAAGAAAGGATAAAATGTGTGTTTTGTTTTAATTTTTAGGGTTTTTAATCAAAACGACGTAGTTTTAGTGGGTTTCACACCTAAGCTTAGGTGTGTAACAGCACCATATTCACTTTCCCCTTAATATATATATATGATTATAAATTACCGATATACCACCGCGATAACCGATATCTCAAATATCGGTCCTTGACCGATATCCGATATTTTTCCGCATTAACTGCATAGGGTTAAGGATTTCTAGGAGAGGGTACAATTGTGTTTTTAGGTGTAGTGTATAGCTGTTTTGTGTTGTCATATTTGTCTTGTTTTACCATGTACTCTTTCGCAACTCATGTTACATTGGTAGCTTCATACACACACACACACCTCATGTTCTATTTATTTCTTTTCTGGGTGTTTTGGAGCCGAGGGTCTCTCTGGAAGCAGCCTCTCTATCCCTAGGGGTAGGGGTAGGGGTAGAGGTAAGGTGTGCCTACATCCCACCCTCCCCAGACCCTACAAATAGCTTTGCTATTTGTGGGATTTTACTAGGTATGATTGATTGATTGATTGATAAAATAAAACACACCGCTAATTTAATTTAAAGAAAAAAGTTACATAAAATCCTAATAAATTAAAAAAACAACTTAACAGATCCTAAAAAGTAAAAAAACAACTTAATAAATCCTAATAAAATAAAAAAAAACTTCATAATAAATTCTAAAAAATAAGAGTTAATTACTGTTTTCGTCCCTGTGGTTTGTCAAAAATCACTATTTCAGTCCATTAGTTTAAAATTTGCGATTTCAGTCCCTGTGGTTTCACTTTCGTAACCATTTCAGTCCACCTCGTAACCATTTCAGTCCCTGTACTTACAGAATAAATGGATTGAAATGGTTACGAAAGTGAAACCACATGGACTGAAATGGTTACGAAAGTGAAACCACAGGGACTGAAATCGCAATTTTTAAACTAATGGACTGAAATAGTGATTTTTGACAAACCACAGGGACGAAAACAGTAATTAACTCTAAAAATAATTACAAAGTACGATAAATATTAAAATGGGGAACCCAACGAATTTCCGGGTTCCCATCGTGCCTGTACTCGATTTTGGCGATCTCCACTCGATCGTCGTAGCTTAGGTCGCCCGCAGGCACACGATCGAAGCATGCTTTAAACCGATCCAGGTGCGGTTTTAGCTCCCGCCACTTATGTTGACACGCGTTCAAGTTGTGACACGCGTTTCCAACATGTTGTTGGTATTCCTGAAACGCTCGTGTCCAGTAGGCGGTTTGACCACGGCGTAGTGTTCGTTGTGCGTCAACGATTGACGTCACTAGCGCTAGCTCCTCCTCCTCGGTCCAGTTAACCATTTTCGGTTTTTGGGTTGGTTTTGGATGAAGATTTGTGTTTGAAGAAAGTAGGTGTAAAACATTTGGGGGTTTGGGGTGAGTATTTTTTATAGGTAAAAATTAGTAAAAATTTTTAAAAATTTGATTTACATAGCGGTTACCGCCATGGCCAACGGCTAGCCCAAACGGCTATGGGTAACGGTCATATTTTGCTAGCCAATCCCAACCATCCACATCATCTAGCCAACCTGCCCCATGACAGGCTTCATAGCCACGCCAGAGTCTGGCTGGCCCGGTGTGGCTAAAGCGGCGTTGGTTTGGTTCCCACGCCCCAAACCCAAGCCCACACCCCGCGGTCTAATTCAAGATGATAGCTATTACGTAGTTTGAGAAGATAATTACTATGTAGTCGAGACGATGATTATTACGTAATTTAAGAAGATAATTATTACGTAATTTGAGGTGACGACTAATACTATTATGTAGTTTAAGAAGATAATTACTACGTAAATTGATACGATAAATATTACATGGTTAAGAAGATAATATTAATATAAATAAATGTTATCCTCGTTGTGCATTGTGACCTAGGTTCAGCACCCTACACGTCTCAGTTTCTAAAATGCTATTTTGGGCACAATATATTACACATTGTTGGGAAAATGTCTTCTATTGGAAACCACAAAGACATACGATAAGTCTTGGGTTATTTGGAAATGTTATATAAAGGCTAAAAACCTATCAAAAGTTACAGTTTCATTTTTTTGAGGTTCTAATTTGGATTTTGAATTGGGCCCTTTAAAAATATCTCAACGACAATCAAACTTGATTTAGCCGAAACAGGTGACCAGATTTTTATTTGACCAGTCAATGGGATCGACTATCGAGCATAGCTAAAAGAGGTGGCCCCACAAGATAAAATTAAGCCGACTAACAAGAATTTCATCCCGGTGCAATGCACGGGCAAATTAAACCTTGTTACAATCAATCTTGAAAACAAGTATGTGCATTAATTAATTTATTTGTTTTTTTTAATCTCATTTTAGGTTGCTCTTGCACAATCGTGTTCAAACGCGTCTCCAAGTCTTCAGGAGAGAGCAGCCGGTGCTCTTTGGGGACTCTCAGTATCAGAAGCCAATAGGTACGTCGTACAAGGAATATCGTTTTTTTTTTATGAAAATACTGAAAATACCCTTTTTTATCTATCTAACACAAGTATCCAAAAGTGACTAGAAAAAGCGCAACTTTCTCTATAATCTTTAGAGTTGTATATGATATTGCAAATGCAGAAAATATATTTTGTTTATATATACACACACACATATCATCTGTGTTTTCTTTCATCTCCACTAGCATTGCGATTGGGCGAGAAGGGGGCGTTGCACCGCTCATAACTTTAGCACGGTCTCAGACTGAAGTGAGTGATTGTTTCTCCTTTTAGTTTCTATATTCTTTCTTTTTCATGTGTTATATTTTTGTTTCTAGAAAAGTAGTACCTTTGATACTTATTTTTAGAAATTTGCATTGTATTCGTCAAGTTTGTTACTCAAATTCTTCCTTTTAGATTCTAGTGAAAATTTATCTAGTGTTTTGATAAAGTGATTCTGGTTATAATTGTCTAGAAATTAGTTTTACACAGAAAACTAAATTTACCTTTTTATTTCACAGAAAACTAAATTTACCTTTTTAGCTGTCATTTTTTCCCTATTTTGAATATTTTTCATCCCCTGTATTATTTATTATATAATATAAGAAAAATATGATTTTTGGAATCATAGACTACATATGTTATAGGTTTTTTAATTAATCAACTGTTTTTAATATTTAACAATATAAAAATTATCCTTTTTGGTGATTTTACTCTTCTGTATCACATTTTATCACTATTGATTTTTAGATAACTATGCCAAACACTCCATTAGTCATTTTCTCGTACATATGTAAAACCGTTATGATATATATTAGCATATTTTATTAAAAACTAATTTATTTGAATTTAAAATGTCGGTACGATATCAGGATGTCCACGAAACCGCTGCCGGAGCCCTTTGGAATCTTGCATTCAACCCCGGAAATGCTCTGCGAATAGTGGAAGACGGTGGTGTTCCAGCGTTAATTCATCTGTGTTCTTCGTCAATGTCGAAAATGGCTCGTTTCATGGCTGCGTTAGCTTTGGCATACATGTTTGATGGCCGGTAAATCTTCAATGAGTTATCTTGAATTAAGTTGCATGTTTCTTGTTGACTTTTGTAGTCAAAGTTTTATATTGTTTTGTACGTAGAATGGATGAATATGCTCTGGTAGGGAGTTCAGCAGAAGGCGGTTCGAAGAGTGTCGGTTTAGAAAGGGCAAGGAGAATGGCCTTGAAGCACATTGAAACTTTTGTGTTGACTTTTGCTGACCCGCAAGCGTTTTCTGCTGCCTCGTTATCTTCTGCTCCTGCACCTTTGGCACAAGTAACTGAATCTGCCCGTATACTTGAAGCAGGTCATTTACGATGCAGGTATGTTACTATTAGGAATGAGCAGAAAACTGAAAAAACCAGAACCGAACCAAATAACCTAAAAATCATTTTTAATGGTTTTTTATATATTTGATTTAGAAATTATTAGTTTTATTCTTGGATGTTAAAGTATTTATAATAAAAAGAGTAAATTGCCAATATCGTCCCTCTGAGGTTTGGACATGTTTGTCATTTTCATCCAAAACAACTTTTTTGTACCATATAGTCCTTCACTTTTGGGATTTTTTGCCACTTTCATCCAAACGTCTTACTTTTTTGCCAAAATCGTCACTGAGATTTGGGATTTTTTGCCATTTTCATCCAAATGTTTGATAGAAAAAACAAAGCAAATTAGACGTTTGGATGAAAATGGCAAAAAATCCCAAAAGTGAAGGACTATATCTATATGGTACAAAAAAGTTGTTTTGGAAGAAAATGGCAAACATGCCCAAACCTCAGGGACGATTTTGGCAATTCACTCTAATAAAAAACATTAACATGTTCATTTATATTTGAAATGATTTAACCATTACCTAACAAAATTTAACATAAAAATTAAATGATTTTCAAGGTATTATAAAAGAAAATGGCTTAATAAAAAGTTTGGAGAAACATAAAAATAGATTACAAGGTTAGGTTTATGTGAACAATATTAATTAAAAAGGCTAAACATAATAACTTAAATGTAAAGATCTAAGAACGATTCTTAAATATTGGATTATACTTTTTACTTTTGAATCTTACGTAATTTTGTTTCAAAGACCGGAAAAAACCGAAAAGCCGAACCGACTAAAACTGAAAAAACCTAAACCAAATGGAAAACCGAACATTTCGGTTACGGTTTCGGTTTTACCATAAAACTGAACCGAACCAAACCATGCACACACCCCTTGCACACATACATACATACGTGTAATGTGAAGTTTCGGTATTGAAGGGCACTTTGGTCCTAAAAAGGAGGAAGCTAGGGGAATGACTAAGTTACCCCTGCCTAACCGAACCCTCATTTTACATGAAGTATGTCTCTAAAACCTTCATTGTTGCTACAATGATATGAGGTCCCTACGAACATAAAACGGATATGGCCTGAAATGTCTAATATGCCCGACTAATAATTTTTACATGTGTTTTGTTAACGTTGTCAGCGGAGCTGAAATTGGACGATTTGTTTCCATGTTGCGTAATCAGTCTCCCGTGCTCAAAGCATGTGCTGCATTCGCTCTTCTTCAGGTCAAACAAAGTCAAACTGGCAACTGTTTTTCTTTTACAACTATATATTAACATATTTTGATTATAAATTGTACAGTTTACTGTTCCGGGTGGGCGGCACGCACCCCACCACATGAACCTGTTGCAAGTGTCAGGCGCACCACGCGTTCTGAGGGCTGCAGCGGCCGCAGCTTCGGCTCCGTTAGAAGCGAAGATATTTGCAAGAATCGTGCTCAGGAACCTGGAGCACCACCAGATAGAGTCGTCAGCATAGAAAAGTAGCGGGTTAACTTAGAAACCGTTGGTAATAAAGTCAACCTGAATGTCAACAGTTATATACCGTATACTCATAATCCATCCCCCCCCCCCCCCCCCCCTCTTTTCCGAATGCTTTTTGGCTCGGACCGTTTGGACCGTAACTCAGTGAGCTCAAGTCGGTTTGTATGGTTTTGTCTGTACTTCAACTTGATCTTTTTTCTTTTTTATAAAACTACCTAGTTGATACTTTCAGGGTATTTTTTTATGTTCGCTAGGCATACGTATGCATAACTCGACAACCCTGGTTATCGAGTTTTGTAGGGTAACAAATATAAAAATAAATAAATAAATAAAATTTGAAAAAAAAATATTTTGATGCATTTCCTGCTAGGCTGTAATGACGAGGGTGTTCGGTTTGAATTTTTTTCGGTCACAACCACCGAAGAAATTCAAGAGGTTCAAAACCAAACCGAACTCGAATTTGACTCGGTTTTCGACCAAACAAGCTAAATAATTTTTTTTTCAAGTTTTTCATTGTTTTTTAAGTTTTTTTTTACCATTATTTCCATTATTTGTTATTGGGTTGGGCTAGAAAAGATTGAGATAAAAGTTGTAATTGGATTTGGGCCAAATAATAAAACTTAAATAATCATTATTTGATATTTGGGTTTTATTTGGCTTACTCAGTTTTATCAATTTCAAAACCGAATTCAGATTTTTTTGAAACCGAAAAAACCCAATTCGATTTCAACCAAAAACTGAATATGTAATCCAGGGGCTGTTTGGCAACATCTGAATGGTTAAGTGCTGAACCAGTAAGATGTCTGAACCATTAAGAGCCTGTATAATGATTAACCGTTTAGAGGCAAATATCTGACCAATTCAGATTAGAGGTCTTAACCATTCAGACTCTGTATAAATCTTAACCATTCAGACATCTGCTCGTGAAACAAACAGTCTGAACCATTAAGTGCTTAACCAGTAAGAAGTCTAAACCATTAAGAGCCTCGTTAAGAGGTAAACAAACAGCCCCTTAGTCTTAAACGGTTTTGGTTCGAAAGTGAATAATAAACACCACTAGCTATTAGTTAGAAAAGTTGTTCAAGGCATTATTTTGACGGTTGATGTATGTGGAAAGTGAGGAACGAGTTGATTTTTTCAAACAAGGAAACAAACATTGAGAAGACTATATAAGACACTAAATGGCTCGGTTACTTATGAATAAAGTATAGATCTTTGTGTAGGGAGTTGTCATGGAGAAATTGGTGTTACTTTATTTTGTAATCTTGTTTCCGTGTGTATGTTTTTGGGTCTAGCGCGTTGCTAGTCGCCTTTTTTGAAATGAAATAGGCGTTCCAAAAAAAAAGCTATTAGTTAGAGCCCCTTCTTTGCATGTAAATCTTAAATTGTTCAAGTTGCAAGATCAAATTGGTTTCATGTTGTTATAGCAGTTTTCTCAGCATTTGCTAATAATTCAGCTTTTTATAATAATCTATTATTAATTTCATGTTGTTATAGCAGTTTCTCAAAGTTAAGGAAATAGAAATATTATAAAAAAACCGTAGTTTTTTTTTTTTGAACGGCAAGGAACAACGTGCCAACCACCTTGACACCGGGCGTTGTGGCCAAGGTCGACTACTCGGCCGCTGCCAGCCCCTTGGCTCTCCCCAGATGCGCAGAAACCCGACCTCCACCCGCCCGAAGGCACAACAGTGGAATAATCGGTAAAACCTCGCCTCCCATCCAAGTCGAACCGGCACCACCCGTATTCGTTCTTCACCTGGATGCCGCAGAAAATAATGAGGAGAGTGAGAATCGAATCTGAGTCATAAAAAACACTAATTCTTCCCCCAACCACTCCATCACTAATAGCTTAGTGCATATATAATTTCAACAATTTAGTGCATATTTTATCAGTAATGACACTCCGACACTCTTGATTCTTTTAACACTCTTGGAAATGTAAGCAATTCTGGTGAATGCCTTATATGGTGAAATTGTCAAGACAGTTGAAGAGAAGTTTGCCTTGTCCCCGCGGCAGCGAGCCGTGTTTGAGTGTTTGTGAGCCCCCCATGCTCAGGATTTCCTGTCTGTTGTTCCCATCGAAGGTTCAAGGCAATGTATGTCTGCTGTGGAATACCGGGCTATCCTCAAGTACCGGCTGATAGTACCCCTTTTCCCGGTTGATGACCCGTGTCCCGTATGTCGAAAGGCTTGCTTGGATTCTTTTGGGGAGCATGCAGTCCATTGCAAAGAATTACTGGGCTTTAAATATCGACATGATTTAGTTCGAGATGTGCTTCATGATGTCCTTAAGCGGGCAGGGATCTCGGCAAAAAAGGAAGCCCCGGTAAACTTTTTAACCGATCCATTAGAAGGGAGATCTACCCTACGGCCCGCTGACATTCTTGGTTTTGGATGGGAAGGAGGGAAACACACGTGCGTCGATTTGACAGGTGTGTCCCCCCTCGTTGGGCTAAGGGACCACGGGTTTGTGGCGGGCAGGCGATAACCAAGGCGGAGGCGGGCAAAGTAGCTAAACACGAAAAAGCTTGCATCGAGAATCAACACGTGTTCGTCCCGTTCGCTTTCGATACCTTTGGCGCTCTCGCCCCTGACGCGGTGCGGTTCCTCAAGCGGGTTCAGCAGGTGGTAAGCAATAACACCAGGGGCAGAATTTTGTGTTTAGCATGGTAGGGTTTGCTACTCAGAATGGTAGCGGCACAACTTGTTGCCCGTCTACCTGCCATTAGTCTGTAATCGTTCTTGACAAAATAATATATCTTAAATGATAGCAATGCATTAATCAAGCCTACTCTATGGGCCTATGGCTAATAATGTGTTCACTACAAAACCACATTAGAAACCCACTGAGTTGAAATAGAAAGATGGTTTTACTTTTCACCTTTTCAAACGATCAAAGCCAGGCTCTTTCTACATAGTAGAGGTAAGGCTGTCTACATCTTACCTTTTTCATACCCTGTCTTAGTTTTGCTATTGGTGGGATTTACTGAGGTTGATGATAATAATGATTTATGCAAGAAATTCGGTTTAAATCGTGAGCCCAGAAGCTGAAGTCCTGTTCAAGATCTACTTTGGGACCGAACCACATTAAAACAATACTTAGCTTGGTTCTTGGTTATAATTTTTTTTAACATTTTTTATTTTGGTTTAGCAATGTTGAATGGGTTGCACTGTGTTTGCAGATTGATGTGTTGAACCCGACACGAACCCAAAAATTTTACCCCAACCCGAACGCAAACCCAAAATCCGTCATACAAGAACCTGAATACACGACACATTATTAAGAGGTTAACACACAATTTTTTTTTTTTTGCACATTAATACTTTAAATCTAGATTTACATATTATTTTTTATTCTTTTGAAGCAATCATGTTTAAAACATGCCAAATTATTTTTAAACTCAAATTTTGGGGAAAAACCAAATACCTTCCAATGTTATTACACTAACACGTTTTAAATGATAAATATGTATCATCCAAAAAAAATGTCTGGTTGACACTAAAACAACTCGTTTAGCTAAATACGTCAAAACCAAACCCGTGAATTTCATTTTAGGTTCATGTCGGTGTTAGAAATTCACACCGTTAGGCATGGTCTACTCCATATACTCCACATCCCTAATAAAAGATACTTTTGAACCATTCTTAGTTTTTTTTTTATTAATAAACAATAATTGCATCTAGAGTTACATAAGCCTTTTAAAAAGGCAAACATTCATGAATACATAAACAATAATTTCGTGTTATAATTTCTGAATAACCTTCAGTTGAAGATCTTGTTGTCCACCTAACTTTCTGATGAATCCCGAAGCATCCAACGACGACGCCGAATGTTGCTGGCGAGTTGATTTTGTTAGAACCGGACTTTCAGGGGTATTTTCGTCAATTAAGTACGACACAATGTACTCCTTCATATCATCATCCGATATGTCGAGGTGCCTTCCCGACACATTTACAAACTTGACCCTCCCGGCCTCATCCAACGTCCTTAAACCGATCCAGTCTTCGATATATAGTCTTGTCTGTAGAATGTAAATACATAAATAAAATCAAGATTCCGGGAATGCATTGATGAATTGTACTGTACAACCTGTTGTTGCATGGATCTGTATATAGTCACATTTGTAAACACGGCGAGTTGAGCTCAGCTCGTCTAAGCTCTAGTACCACTCGTTTAACTTTAAAGAGCTCGAGCTTGGCTCGTTTCGAGCTCTAACTATTTTTTTTATATCAGCTATTTAAAGATTTCACACACACACACACACATATATATATACACACACATATATAGGGTAAGGGTAAAATGAAAACCCCATTGAGTTATGAGAACTTTGAGAACTCGGCTAAAGAAATGGCTTTTTCAAAAAAAAAGTACCAAAAATAACAAAAAAAAAAAAAAAAAAACCAACTTTTCAAATAAAATAAAAAATCGTATGCGTTAATTTACATTAGCGTAAAAAACCTTTACAGTGGGGTAAATGCTGATGTAAAAGCTTTTTTACGTTAGTGTAAATGGCGTAAAACACCTCTCGCCAATTTTTTTTACAGGTGAGTTTGTAACATGTTCATCTATGTTTGTGCAAAAAATGGTGGCAAAACTCGTAAGGGAAGTAGGAGTTCTCGAAGTTCTCACAACTCAAGGGGGTTCTTCCTTGATCTCTATCCTATATATATATAATTATAAATTTTATATATACTACTACTAACTACTGCTACTGCTACTACGACTACTACGACGACTACGATGACTACGACACGATGACTACTACTACGACGACTACGACGACGACGACTACTACGACGACTACGACGACTACCACTACCACTACGTCTACCACACTACCACTACGACGACTACACTCGCCGCCGCCGCCGCCGACGATTATGTTCGTGGATACACAAAATAAGGATCGGAAATGGTGTATGCATTGATGAGTTGTATTGTACACCTCATCAATGCATGATCTAGTTATACTAAGATTACCTCTTGTGCTGGAAGTATTGGATCCCAGGCTCCATCAGGAAAGTATCCAAACCAAGAGGTTTCTTTTGGTACCAAAACCGTTTCTTTATCAAACTGTAGACATTTCAAGACACAAAAAAACATCAAAATTCAAGAACTCGTGTATCGTTCTTTACACTTGTACTTCATGCAGTAAAAGTTGTACATCAAGACTATGAAATATGAATCTTACCATTATAAGCACCAAGTTTTGCAAACTAGAGAATCTTTCTTTGTATGTAGCATTTTTTCAAACTCATTGTTTAGCTTTGGTAGGAATTTACACCCTTCGCGATAGCCATCAAGATCCTAAAAAAATAAAATAATAATCATAGTTTTTTTTTTATTACGCGCTGCAAGTTTAAACCGTTGTGACGAAGGTATACAAGATTTTTACTCACAGTTGGGATCTTAATATAATTTGCCGGAGCCAAGTGTTCCTGTACAAACAGCATCCAGCATGATTAACAAGAAATTTAATCAAAATTAGGCATCAATGTATTTCATTATTGATCAAATTCCTAATCTACCCTTGGATGATTATGACTAGCTGTGTTTAAAAAAGCGAGCTTTAAGCGTGAAGCGTTTGGAAAAGCGCTTTTTTTGGTCTGAAGCGTTACAACACGTGAAGCGTTTTGAAGCGAGCTTTAAGCGCGAAGCGATGATGGTTTGAAGCGACGCTTCAGCCCAATCAGACCACATTTGGGCCATTTTTAGGCCCAATAGGGTTTAAATGAGGCCCTACTTCTGTACCTAATAATCAGCCGCTGTCTTCCTCTTTCTCCTTCTATTCTCTCTGCAACTTGATTTCTGTTTAGAAATCATAATGGCCTCAGGATCAAACAGCACTACTGCTGCCTCGGAAAAGTCCTCATCTGGTGACCCGAGATGAATACGTACTTGATTATGATGATTATTGATTAAAGACTATTTTTATGTTTATGTTTTAAGTGTGTTTCGACTTTAATTTATGTTTTAACTATGTTTTTTATGTGTTAAGTGTGTTTTTTAATCATGTTTTTGTGTTTATTATTGATTAACAAGTAGAATAGGTCATATTGATGTGTACAATATTTTTTTTTAATTTTGAGTGCTTCGTATACGTGAAGCTTCGCTTAAAGCTTTTGGAACCAAAACGCTTCGGAGCGCCTCGCGCTTTTTTAAACCAAGATGACTAGGAGTGCAAACGAGCAGAGCGGCTCGCGAGCTGCTCGAGAAAAAGCTTGAGCCGAGCCGAGCTTGAGCCTAATATAAAGCTCGTTTATTTATCTAGCCCGAGCTCGAGCCTAACATGTGAAGCTTGTCAGGCTCATTGGAGCTTAGTGTAATATTAATTTTATTAATATTTCATTTACCCCTTATTTAAAGTTGTTTAGTAAATGAGCAGAGTCGTGCTTATTTTAAACTTGTTTACGAGCTGAGCCCAAACCTAAAAATAAGCTTGTTTAGTAAACGAGCACGATCCCGAGCTTCACTTATCGAGCTCGCGAGAAACGAGTGTATTACTTATCTTATTTTTATTTAATTTAATATATTAACTAATAGATTATAAACGAGCCGGTCTCAAGCTTGAGAAACTACCAACGAGCCAAGCTCGAGCTTTGAAAACGAAGCTCAAACCGAGCCAAGCTCAGGCTCGGCTCGTTTGCACCCCTACGGTTACTAGAGGTGGTAAAACAGGCAGATCGAGTAGGTTGGGTGATAGGTCGAAACAGGTTCGGGTAAAAAGCAGTCATCTTTATGTTAGGGTCAAAAAGATTGGGTTGACCTGCAAATACCATATCTGTTTATTTTCTTTATGCACTAGTTTAGACAATTTCATGTTTACCAGTTTGACCGATCTGCTACCAATAACAGACAACCCGAATTGACCCGTTATCAATAAACGCACCCGAATTGACCCATATTTTCAAGTTTGAAGGAAAAGATGTGAAATCTAACCTGGAGAGTTGGGCTGTAAATTGCTAACTTAATCAAACTATCCACCAAAACACACATTAAACCAGTCTGCAAATTGAAAAACAAGATAAATGTGAATGGAAAGTGGTAAAACTTTTGTGGTTAAAAAGATAAAAATCATGAGACTTACACCACAAAATGGAACTGATGCTTCGCCAGCATGAGGGCCTGCTACTGATATGAAGTTCTTCACCTGTTACGAAACACGTGAATGATAGAATCACAGCCTTCTAATTCTTAGGTGGCCTCCACATGTATGATCGATATATATGTATTCTACACGAACACTTACCGGAGGTGCTCCGTCACAAAACTCAAGAACTCCTCTACCAACCAAGTTACCCTGCAAAATTTTTGCACATGGGGAAGTCGTTATTCCTATAAAAATGTCATTTTTATACAAAATGGAATAGATTTTGATCATAAATTCATAACTCACCTGAGAAAGTCCAACTATGTTATAACCTTGATTGAGTTCACTCATGCTCTTCACCTGTTAATCGCACAAAGAATACGCGTTTAAAAACGAGTTACAAAAACACAAAAAGTGTTAAAAGACTATTAGGCATCGGTTTCATTACCTTCTCACAAGCAATCTCAACCTACAAAACCAAACACAAAATGAAAAATCCCAAGTCAAAAAATTACCATCCCAATAACTATATCTTTTACGATAAATAAATTGGAAAAACGTTTTATCGCAAGAATTTGGATGAACCACCTGGTCCTCAAAAGGCATGAACCAGGAATCCCATACTCCATTTCCAATTTCTCTACAAAAAAGCAAAAAAAAAAAAAAAAAAATTACTTATCAAGAATTAGTTTTTATGATTACGACTTACAAGTTAAAAAAAGAGCATACATGCAATATCCTTGAGTATTAGACCACTCGCTTAAAAGATCAGTGAAATGCGTGACTCCTTTCTTGGTGCAACTATCTGCAACGCCTATAAACAAGGCAACATAAACAAATTAGGAGCTTGAAGAAATTTTAATACTTAGAAAATTGTTGATAAATGATAATGCATAATATGATTAGGAAGATTCCGCTATTAAGCTAAGCTTTTTGCCAATCAAAACGTTTTATAACGAGCATTGTGATTTTAAACCGCGAGAATCAGATTTAATTCTTTATTGAGATAGCTATTGGATCATGTAACTATCCAAACTTTAAGCAACTGATTAACAGATTCGGAATCTCCAAAGTCACAAGAATCGCCTCGAAAATCCACATTCAAATACCAAGATTGTTAATCTTGAAACATGACAAACTTGTCATGGGGCAATATATACATGACATGTTTATATTAGATTCAATCAGATTAGTTACTAATTTCAAAATTAACAAGATTCAGTTTGCTTAGACAGAATGGGTTGTGCTAATCGTACCCCTTCCTAAATGAACACCCCCCCCCCCTCGATCACATAATCTCTCTATTTTTTTCTCATAGCGTACACGTTAAGCATGTAAGGGGTACGTTTTGCCTCATCGTCAATATTTTGAGCAAAAGAATATAAACCAATGTTATAAAAACCAGTTTTAAACTGTACCGGGTAGGGCTTAGAAATGGTTCAACCGGCAGTGCCAGGTTGTACCGGACGATAATACCGAGTTGACTAGTTAACCCTATAATTCCAAAATAAGACCATGCGTAGTGGGCAAGATCCGGCGTTTTTTAGAGCCAATCACGCTTCACGCCCCATCACGCCAAGCACCCCACCCCCGTGGGCGTGTTTGGCCGTTTTTTCGCAAAAAAAAACCCCTCCGGCTAGGTTTAAATCACGCTTAAAAGGAAAATTGTTGGCCAATCAGATTTATCCCTCTTTTTCTTGGCCAATCCCCTTTTTTTTGTTAGTTTTTTTTTATTTAATTCTTACACCCCTTTTTAACATAATACCCACCCACATCCTCACTGCACCCGTTTTAGAAAAACGCCCAATAATGCCCCTTGCTGACTGGACTGCCACATGGCGGAAAACGCCCAAGGGTGGGGGCATTATTCACCCTTACCACAACGCATGGTCTAACTCTAATACATCTTCAACTCAAAATTAATCTAAAAGTGCATGATTTGACTTTAAAAGGGAAAAAGGTCTGAACTTTTTAAGTCAAACATCATTTCCCACAACAACAAATTAACCTAACAGACATACAAAACTAAAAAAACAGAGAATCTATGCTAAGATCAAAGCAAGATCCCAGATAAATACAAATCAAAGAAAACCCACAACATATATTATTCCTCAAAATTAAAGAAAAACATAACATTGAAGAATTCAATAATTAAAAAGGGAAAGAAAGAGTTACCATGAAAGAGAACAAAAGGGATAGAGTGTGTGATTACAGGGAGCAAAGTGAAGATGATAAAGAATCTTGAGAGTGTAACAGAGGCCATAAAAATGGAAGCTTTAAAGTGTAAAAAGAAAAAAGAAAAAAGATCAAAAGCTTACAAACAAAGCCCTTTAAAGGAATCCAATCTTGGGGCTTTGTTTGATGAGTTGGTAGGTGCAAGTTTTTGGGAGGGTTTTACCAGTAAAAAAATGGTTGAATTAGTAATTTGTGGGCACACAGATATCTTTATTGGATATACATACACGTTTGTGTGTGCGTGAGAGAGAAGCCAGGATAAGGTCAAAATGGGTATAGTATTAGACTGGTGGTGTGGGTGTGAATTTTTAGGGGTTTTGGCCCTTTAACGTCGGGTGCTTCACCTCAGGTTGGCGTTTTAGTCGGTATTACCCGCTTGGTGTGGAGATTCTGCCTGCGGCCGGGGGGGGGGGGGGGGGGGTTGAGTGACATGGTGGGCTGTGGTTGGCTGGTTCAATGTAGGTTTTTTTTTTAATTTTCTTTGTAGTTTTTTTAAAAAAAATTCCACGTAGCTGGCCACGCCAGCTAAGCGACGCCCCGCCACACCCCTAGTTTTTGAGTATTAGGGTGTACGGTGTGGGCGGCAAAGTGGGTTTGCCGAGCGGGAACACCGCCGCCGACCCCCTTTACCGATCGGCGAAGTTTGATGAGCGGGAAAGCTTTACCGATGCGGGGTAAGTTGTTTGTGAGAGATGATTGACAGCTTTTGATTAATATGTTTTTTTTATTAATAGTTTACCTAATCAAGTGTCTAACCATTGTCAACACTTTTCAGCATAGTTTAAACTCTTAAAGTTGAATGACATGGCACACTCTCATTGGTTGATTTTGAAGTTTACCACTTCCAAATGTTTAAACACTCCCTATACCCTTAGCTTGTGGATCCTACCATCGCTACGTGTCGAGCAATACCCTCAACCCAAGCCTCTCCACACCCCATATTCTTATATTATGTTGACAAGTTACTATGTGACAAAAATCACTAGAAAGATCCGATTAGACGTTAAAGAAGGCCACACGTTTACATTTCGGCCAATTAGAGAAAAAAGGTGGAAAGAGAGACTCAAAAGATTTGAATAGTGTTTTCTACGATAAAAACGTGTACATGTGACATACCCTATTTAATTACGGATATCAATATCACTTTCATTAGGTTTAGTTTATACAGGTTCGGGTAAGTTTCAGGTTGAACCCCGCTTAGCTAAACGGGTCAGGTTCGGGAGGTTGACTCGTTTAACCCATGTATACAATGGTTATAAAAATCCTGACTAGGCGCCGATTAATCTCAGATTAATCCCGATTAATAACAATTAATCCCGATTAATTCCAATTAATCCCCTATTAATCGCTAGTCTCTACCCTTACGACAACACGACAACACTGATGATGTATAATATATTATATTTTTAACAATATATATATATATAGTGGAGAGTTCAAATGAGAAGAATTTTTTTGTAAGAAGAAAAAAGAAGAAATTTCAACCAATAAAAATGTTTTATTTTAGAGTTAAATGCTTGGTTGGTCCCTATGGTTTTCAAAAATTGCAGACTTGGTCCTAGTGGTTTACTAATTACACGCGTGGTCCCTAAACTTGTCAAAAATGCACTCGGTTGGTCCCCAGCCCTAACATCAGTTAAGTTTCTCAGTTAAGTCCATGTCAAATTACCAAACTACCCTTATTTATATAAAACCCTAAAAGTTGTATCAGCCGTCACTCCTTGTTCACTTCTTAAAATTATCTTCTTCAACCAAGCTTCCCCAAAAATTTTCCCCAAACTCTTTCCAGATCTCTACAATCTCAGAAACAAACAAAAAAAATCAAACTTCTACTCTTTTCTAACAACACAAACCATCAACACTTACTGAAGAAAAAGAATGAGCAGCGCAGAAGACTGCAATCAAAGGTCACCAACAGTGATTTGATGATCCTCGATACTCATGGAGAAATTGAAGGAAAGAGAGCGGGTATTGCGTAAGAGATAAGAGCGAAAAGAACGAGTGGAGATGAAGATGTGCAGGTGTATCCGTTCGCCGGAGACGATGATGGGAACGGTCAACGGTGGAGGTTTATTGGTGTTGTGATGACGGAAAAATCACGCTGGGGTTCGGTTCGTTTAGTGGTGAAGACGGTCGGTAACATAGGTGATTAAGGGCGACGGATCTGGCAGTGTTGGCTGACGGTTGTGGTGGTGTTCTATGGTGGTGAACGGCGGCGGTTACGGTGGTCAATGGCGGCGGTTACGGTGGTTATCAACAACCACAGCAGTGATGTGGAGAGTTGTGACAGTGGGTCTCTAAACAGTGTTTGATAATATGCTAAACAAGGGAACCTACTGTCGACAAAATTATTATTATTACTATTATCATTTTCTTGATTTTATGTTTGTTGTTTGAAGATGGAGTGAAAGTGAGTAGTGGTTTTATTGTTGGTGATGGCTAGAGATGATAGGGATATGTAGATGGTGTTATGATGAAGGTTCTTGATAAGGATCTGGGTTTTATTTGAAATTTGTTCTTGAAGAACTGGGGTGTGGGTTTGTGATGGTGATGATGATGATGATGATGATGATGAAGATGAAGATGATGGTGATGAAGATGATGGTGATGATGAAGATGATGGTGATGAAGATGACTTGGTCTAGTCCTACTGATGAAGATGATGATGGGTTTAACCAAGTCAAAACTAAAACTAAACAAAAATTATAAAGAGAGTTAATAAATAAGGGTAGTTTGGTAATTTGACATTGACTTAACTGAGAAATTTAACTGATGTTAGGGCTGGGGACCAACCGAGTGCATTTTTGACAAGTTTGGGGACCACGCGTATAATTAGTAAACCACTGGGACCAAGTCTGCAATTTTTGAAAACCACAGGGACCAACCAAGCATTTAACTCTTTATTTTACTTCATTTAATATAAGTATTTAATATTACTATAAGGGTACATTGGTAAATCTACATAGGTTATTAATTTATAGTCTTCCTCTATAATAGCTAACTACATTAAATTTTTGTAACTTATCTTCAAAATATATATTTTTTCAAAAAAATAAAATAAAATAATTTAAATTGTAGGATAAATTACAAGTTGTGTAGGATAAATTACGAGTTGTGTAGCATATATTTCAACGTGTAGGATGAATTTCGAAATATATAGGATAACTTTTGATGTGTGTAGGCAAAAAAAGTTAGTGTGTAGGATAATAGTCTTTATGACTAATTAATTAGTAAAAAATGATAATAAATGAGATAAGCGAAAAAACTATTTAATGTTTTACAAAATTACCCTTTGTTCTTTTTCTTCTCAAATGAATCTTCCCCTATATATATATATATATATATATATATATATATATATATATAGAGAGAGAGAGAGAGAGAGAGAGAGTAGGGTTCGCACGGAAAGTGTGTTTTTCCTAGAAAGTCTAGGAAGCGATCTGGTCCATCCGATTGGTGTGTTTAAGGGTTGAGATTAAATCAATGGCAATCTTGTAATATTTGAGTTTAATTAATTGATTGTTTTAAATGAGTAGGGGCAATTTTGTCAATGGCGTTGTTTTAAATCAATTAGATAACCGTCCAGTTCCTAAATTCAAGCGATTTTCCCTCTCTCTCCAAACCCATCTTGGAAACCCCAATCCCTACCCAAAATAACTACAATCATGGAAGAAGATAACTTTAGAAACGATGGAGAGCACCAGATCAAATTAAAACACTTCTCCATCTCCACCATCTCCGAGTTCATCATCACCATTCAAATATTGTTCTTATCATCTCCGTTTTCTCGACGATGTGTTTTAACAGCAAGCAAATTAATACAGTTGTGTTTTAGCAGCAAGCAGATTCATACAGTTGTGGTTTAGCATCCAGATTCATACATATGTGTTTTAACAGCAAGCAGATTCATACAGTTGTGTTTTAGCATTCAGATTCATACAGATGTGTTTTAACAGCAAACAGATTCATACAGTTGTGTTTTAACAGCAAGCAGATTCATACAGATGTGTTTTAACATCCAGATTCATACAGATGTGTTTTAACAGCAAGCAGATTCATACAGTTATGTTTTAACAGCAAGCAGATTCATACAGATGTGTTTTAACATCCAGATTCATACAGATGTGTTTTAACAGCAAGCGTATTCATACAGATGTGTTTTAACAGCAGCAGATTCATACAGATGTGTTTTAACAGCAAGCAGAATCATACATATGTGTTTTAACAGCAAGCAGATTCATACAGTTGTGTTTTAGCATTCAGATTCATACAGTTGTGTTTTAACAGCAAACAGATTCATACAGTTGTGTTTTAACAGCAAGCAGATTCATACACTTGTGTTTTAACATTCAGATTCATACAGTTGTGTTTTAACAACAATCAGATTCATACAGTTGTGTTTTAGCATTCAGATTCATACAGTTGTGTTTTAACAGCAATCAGATTCATACAGTTGTGTTTAGGAATGACAATGGGCCGGTTTTGGGCCGGGTATTGGTAATCCCAGGCCCGTACCCGGTTGTAATTTTTTGTCCCATACCCGGCCCGTTACCCGTCGGGTATTTGTTGGGTAATTACCCGTCGGGTATCGGGCATACCCGCGGGTATCGGGTATACCCGTTAATTACTTAAAAATATCCGTTGGGACAAATGTGCAATTTTTACTTCGATTTTTATATAGTTTACAATTTTAATAACTATAAGAAATGAAAATATGATTAAATACTTCCATATCATATTCATACCACATATACCAAACTAAATCAATACGATTAAATACTTCCATTTCGAATATACATGCTCAAAAATAAATTATTTGGTCACTAAGCAGTTGCCAAATACATATGGACTTATTCCACTGGGCTTATCTGTTCTCTGTTCTCACATAATTTGTGTAGCATTACAAGGATCAATAAAAGACATGTTTATCATCTTCAATTCCAACACTTGAAAACAATAACTCAAAACATATACAGCACATAAAGTCAGTTTATTTATTTAGCATTTGGTTGAGCACTTGGTAGACATGAAAAAAATTACCTTCACTACAAGAACAAGATCTCGATCCGATAATGGTGTTGTTGCTACTTGACTTTTTGTGTTCTTGCTTTATGAGTAGAATAGGGTAAGATGAAAAGAAAAAATATAATTTTCTGGATACTAATATAGTTATATGTATGGAAATTTATAATATATTTATTTCGGGTATTATTCGGGTAAATGGGCCGGGTATCGGGCGGGTATCACTAAATCCCATACCCGTACCCGTACCCAATTTTTTTCCATTTTTAAGCCCATACCCGGCCCATACCCATCGGGCTTCGGGTATACCCGGCCCGTATGTTTCGGGTTTCGGGTATACCCGTCGGGCTTGGGCTTTTTTGCCATCCCTAGTTGTGTTTTAGCATTCAGATTCATACAGTTGTGTTTTAACAGCAATCAGATTCATACCCTGTGTTTTACCATCTTTATATTGTGGGATCTATAAAAAAAATTGACTTTAGCCCTGTAAACTGTTAAAAGACAACACCAAGAACATGCTGATAAATTCCAGTAATCTTCTGAACAATGGAATATGCGATGTAATGTGACATGGAATTTTAGTTAATGAACACATTGACTTCCAGACTTGAATTCGAAAATAATAAAAATTCCGAAAATCATGGAATTTTAGTTAATGAAGATACATTCCAAAAATAAAATTAAAATGTGAAATTACATGATAGCCCTTCTACTTAAAATCCCTCAATGACACATGTCCAATTCTTATTCTTTCCTAGACTTTCTAGGAAAAATAGACTTTCCACCCAACTCCTACTATATATATATATAGGGAGGGGCTCATGCGAGAACCACCCTTATTGTGAGAACCTTGAGAACCAATGTGAACACAACCTAAAATAGCTAAAAAAACCTAAAAAAACCCTAAAAAAACCTAACCCCCACCCCCCCCCCCCCCCACCCAAAAACCTAAACCCCCCACCCCCCCCCCCCCAAGCTAAAAAAACCTAAAAAAAACCTAAAAAAAACCTAACCCCCCCCCCCAAAAAAAAACCTAAACCCCCCTCCCCCACCCCCCAAAAACCTAAACCCCCCCCCCCCCCCAAGCTAAAATGCTAAAAACTAAACCCCCCAAAAACCTAAAAAAATCTAAAAAAAATCTAAAAAAATCAAAAAAAAATCCAAAATTTTTTTTTTTGATTTTTTTAATATTTTTTAGGTTAAAATCGCTACTTTTCGCACCAAAAAAAAAAAAAAAAAAAATTTTTTTTAAAAAAAAATTTAAAAATTTTTTTTTTTTTTTTTTTTTGGTGCGAAAAGTAGCGATTTTAACCTAAAAAATATTAAAAAAATCAAAAAAAAAATTTTTGTGTGATTTTTAGCTATTTTTAGGCATTTTTGGTGTGTTCACATTGGTTCTCGCGGTTCTCGCAATAAGAGGTGGTTCTCGCATGATCTTCTCCCTATATATATATATATAAATGTAATTGTATTATATATTTGTGATTTTTTTCGTAAATTTTAATATTAATATATTAATTTTCAGGAAAATAAATAAAAGTTAAAAATATTCGATTGGACGGGTCGTATTCGGGTCAATCCACTAATATTCGGGTCGTGTTTGGGTTCATATGTATGACACAATTTTCGGGTTCGGGTCGTATTCGGGTTCACCTAAAATTTTCAGGTTTAGGTCAGGTTGAACCCGCCAGCTCACGAACAGTGGCGGATTCAGGAACTTTTTGCAGTGTGTCCCTTTTGATAGATTTTCACTATTTTTTTTCCAAATCATACAAAGTTCTCACTAATTTTTTCCATTTTCCCAAATCGAGTGGGTTCCTGAAACCCACCAAAAGGGCCTAGATCCGCACGTGCCCACTAACACGACCCGTTTAACACCTCTACTTTCATCTTTACGATAGAGAGGGAATATCTTTACCACCACATTCGTTCTCTTGCAGTTTGCTAGGGACCTTTTGTCTTAAAATATATATATTTTTGTCTTTCCCAAAAAAAAATTAATGTTTTTGGTTGAATACTTTTGCTCAAAAAATCGATTTAAGTCCAAAAGAACTTTTTGGCCGCTTTTGGCCCACTTGTTTCAGTTCATTGTCATTTAAGTAGAGTCAATTAAAAAAGCTTAAAAATTAAAATAAAGCTTTTTAATTAATTTGGAGTGGCCTGAATATTGAGCCATTAAAGAGTAGAAGTTGGTGGCATAAAAGTCCAGAATTTTGAGGCATAAAACAGCATAATTTTGAGCAACAAAAGAGCTGAATTTTGTGGCATAAAAGAGCAGAACTATTATAAGGCATAAAACAACAGATTTTTCAACCAAACACTACAGAATTTTGACCATTAAAGAGCAGAACGTTGAGGCATAAAAATGCAGAATATTGAGGCATAAAACTGTAGAATTATGACTAGGGGTGTAAATAAGCCCAGAGGATTGAGAGCTACTCATGATCGGCTCGGTTAAAAGCTCGAACGAGTCGAGCCTTAACGAGCCCGAGCCTGAAATACAACTCGTTTAGTTAACGAGCCCGAGCTCGAACCTGAAATACAAAGCTCGTTTAGGCTCGCGAGCCCAAACAAAATTTTAGTTTTTTTATATATAATATAATGATAATAATAATAATAATAACATTGCCAAGGCGAGCTTTGACACGTTTAAGCGATATTGAAGTGAGCTCGAGCCGAGCTTTTAGCTCGTTTGATGTTGTTCTCAAAATAGCTCAAGCTTTAGGTTTTACTCGCGAGACGAGCTCGAGCTAAAATATGTAGGCTTGAACCGAGCTAAGCTCGAGCTTCACAAAAAACATGATGTGCCGAGCTCGAGCATGGTCTGGCTAGGCCCGGCTCGTTTACACCCATAATTACGACCGCTAAATAGCGGAATTTTGACCATGAAAGAGCAGAATTTTAGGCATAAAACTGAGAACTTTTGAGGCATACAACAGCATATTTTTAAACCAAACACTGTAGAATTTTGACCAGCAACAATGAAACAATTTAACTCATACAACCTGCAAAATTCCCAATGAAATTCAAGCCTTTTGCCATACAAACTGAATTGAAGCTAAGATTTATATAAAATAATAAAATCCATACAACCTACAAAATGCCCAATGCAACTCAACCAAAATGTGGAATAATGCAAACTGCAAATATTCCTAATGCATTACATAAAAACAACACACATAGACCATCATAAGTTCATGAAGCTTACGAAAGACTTAACGTTAAACTACATACCATAATAGTCATAGACATAAACCACATTGACTGTCGTTTGATCATTTGCTCGAAAAAAACACTTTGACTACGTCTTTCACAGCTCGCAGTAGTTCCTTTTCTTTCGGGGTGCGACATATTTCGTTTAGATCATCTAATGCATCTAATGCTTCTTTGCAGCTTTCTTCTCTCTCTAGCAAAAAAAAATGTTTGTTAAATACATACGAGTTATAAGCTGATCATTAGTATATTGAGTCTCACAGCTTCTATTAGGCCTGTAAATGAACTGAACGAACACGAACGCAGGCATGTTCGTGTCCGTTCATTTAACTTTAACCGAACATGAACACGGACAATATAACCGAACACAATTTTTTTGTTCGTGTTAGTTTATTAGGAAAATGGGCATGTCCGTGTTCCTTTAAAACCTAAACGAACATAAACAGACAAACTTAAACGATCAAAATTGAACAAACATAAATAAACACGAATGAACATAAATGACTAAACGTAAACGAACATAAGGTAATTTTTTTATATAAATTAGTGATTAATTACGACAAATTTCATTGGAAAACCAATTTTATTACAAGAAATCTAATTACCAATTACTTATATTTATATAAGTAGTTAGAAAGGTCATTTTATGTTTAGTATTTATAGAACTTTATATACTTATGTATTTAAATTGGAAAGACCATAAATAAATGTTCACAAACATAAACGAACAAACAATACGTGTGTTTATGTTCGTTCGTTTTTTAAATAAACGAACTTCCCGCCGATCAGTTCATGAACGTCCGGTTCGTTTACAAGCCTAGCTTCAATGCACTTAACTCTCACTATTATTTATTGGAGTTTGTTGAAAACTCATTTTCATAATATTTAACAAAAGATCACTTTATGTTAATATACATAGATATTTAATTTGCATCCTTTTTATTTGTGTATATAAACACATTTGCATAGCAAATTCAATAGTGAGTTGAGATGAATCATTTATACCTTGATCAAGTCGTGCTTTGACGTTTCGCACTGCTGTTTCCGCTTCCTCTTCCTCTTCAAATCAAAGCTAACATGCTGCCAATATTGATATAATAATTACACTGTACGTAATTGTAAAGAAGATGGATTGTTTTGTTTCATGTTTTGTATACTGACATAACACTCTTCAACGACACATAATAAGTAAACATGAATGAAGTTGTACATACATAAACATGTTACATGTGTGAGTTAACAAGATTGTTTGTTATTAGCTTACTAAAGTACAAACAATAATCGACGGAATATCACTCTAGTCCTATAAACGGATTCAAACATTAAAAAAAAAAAAAAAAAAAACAATCTAAGAGAAAGAAAAGAAATACAAATTACAAATCATATATGGATTAAGTAATAAAAGGCAGCAAAGTAGACTTACAACTGGTTGATCTTCTCCTTGTTACTGTGAAATGTGTTGATGATGAAGTTGAGACTCAACACCTTCGTGGGTTTAGGGTTTGTAGATGGATGTGAAGTGAAAGTGCAACACCTACCGAGTGAGTGAAGGAATAAGAGAGATAAAGCTTCTTCAACAAGATTTATTTATTATCTAACTATATTAATTCATAATAATGTGAATGAATAGTGATTTTGTCTTCTTATATCTATTTTTTTAAGTTTTAAATTTATTTAAGAGACTCAAACTAGACAGTTTTATTTTTGTAGGAAAAGATCAAATAGGAAGTTTATTTTGGCTAGGAAGTGTAGGTAGCAATAGGATTAGGACATGTGACAACATTTAAAATAAAGAAAAAGGGTATTTTAGTCAATCCAACCATTTCTTCTTCCTTTTCAAAACCCAGTAACTTCAAAACCCACCATCTTCAACCATTTCTTCACTTTCTATCTCAATAATCACTATATTATAGTGCGATTTTCATCACCAATCAATGATTCAAACACCCGATCAACATGTTCTTCAGCTTTTTTGAAGAAAACCCAGTTTAATTTCATAAAAAAATCTCGTTTTTTCCGGTGATTTTGGAGATAATCACTTGATTCGTTCGATTCGAGCGTTGATAAGTGTTTCAATCAATCAAAATTCGTCAATTGTTGAAGAAATCACTTAGATTCATGTAAGAAATTCTTTAATTTCACTTTTACGATCTGGGTTTTTCATTTAGTCATTGCGTTTTACGATCTTGGCGGGGGTCCGGGGGCAGCGCCCCTGGTAGCGGGGTCCCAGGGGCGGCAGCCCCTGTAGTAAAAATGCATCAGAAAAATTAATTTTCCAGAAATTGGCTCATTTCGAAGACAGTAATTCGTAGACAATTCAGACAGTTCACAGACAATTCACAGACAGTTCACAGACAATTTTATATGTCCATTGCGTTTTAGAAATAATAGATTTTTATGTGTTTTCTGGCTATTGCGTTTTAGAAAAAAAAAACACATTTTTAAGTGTTTTTAGTCATTGCGTTTTAGGTAAAACACATTTTTGAAGTGTTTTTAGTCATTGCGTTTTAGGTAAAACACATTTTTTAGGTGTTTTCAGTCCATTGCGTTTTACAGAGAACACTTTCTTTTGTTTTTTAGGCAATTGCGTTTTAGAATGAGTCATTTTTAAGTGTTTTCTAGCCATTACGTTTTACAAATAAGACATTTCTTTGTGTTTTTTGTGCATTGCATTTTAGGTAAAACACATTTTTATGTGTTTTTAGTCCATTGCGTTTTAGAAAGTACATTTTCTTTTGAGTTTTTAAGCTATTGCGTTGTACAAATAAGACATTTCTTTGTGTTTTCTGGCCATTGCGTTTTACAAATAACTCATTTCTTTGTGTTTTTTGTGCATTGCGTTTTAGAAAAATGTCATTTTTAGGTTTTTTTTCATTGCGTTTTACGATACTGGGGGTTTTCTATTGCGTTTTACGCAACTGGGTTTAAAAATTTTTTTTTGAGTAAATTACAAGTTTTGTCCTTTATGTTTACATCAAATTTCAGGCGCTGTCCTTTTTGCCAAAATCTTGCAGGCGGTGTCCTTTACCTTTCAAAATCTTGCACGTTTTGTCCTTTAGACCAAACCCAGTTAGATTTTTTTGTTAAATCTGGTCATGTGCATTGCACATGAGGGCATATTTGTCTATTCACATTCTCAGGGGGCTATTTTGTAAAGAAGTTTTATTCAGGGACTATTTGTATAAAGCATCAAGAACTTTTAACTAATGAAGCTTTAAACCCAAAATAACTCATCACCAACCTTTCATTTCTCCAAACCTGCAAACCTCAACGTTCTCAAAACCCTAACAATTAGGGGTTCTTCGATCGAACCAACAATGCGGAAAGGAAGAAACTTATTAGGTCGCCATCACCAAGGGAAGCGATCGTCAACTGTAGCCTTAGTTCTCTCCATGCTTTTGATGCTCACAATGGTTCTGCTTGTGCTTCTTATGTTGGGGATATTCTCACTTCCGATTGGATCTGATGATGATGATTCTTCGTTTTATCTTCATGATCGCATCACGTTTAAGCGGAAACGGTTGCTTGTGTAAGTTGAATTTCTGAATTTGTGTGGATTTAGGGGAGTTCTTGATGCTTTTAGCAACAACTTTTCTGGTTCACTCCCACCAGATGTTTGATATTGCTGGTAAAACCCACCACCAAAAAACGATTCTGGATCACCACCATCACCGCTGCCCTAAAATCCACCACCAAATGCGGCGTAAAACCCACCACCCATCACTACCGCCCTAAAAAACCATCACCAAAAATCGATTCCGGATCACCACCATCACCGCCGCCCTAAAACCCACCACCAAATCCGGTGTAAAACCCACCACAGCCATCTCCACCATCACTATCCATTCCACCGTCCACCGTCTCCGCCATCACAAACCGTAACCATCTTCACCATCACCATCCACCTTACCGTCACCACCGCACCTAACACCACCTCCACCACCGCACCAAACCCACCGCCGCACCTAACACCACCTCCACCACCGCACCTAACCCACCGCCGCACCTAACCCGTCGCCCCTAACTCACCACTGCCACACACCACCTTCAATCGCCCACAAAAGCCACATCCATCTGTTGTTTCCATCTGTTTTTAGAGAGAGGGAGAGAGGAGACAGAATGAGGGGTTTCAAATTAGAGAAGAAAGAGAGAGAGTTTGTGTTTTATTTTTAAGTTTTGCACAAAATGGCCCTTTAATAAAAGTTCTTTACAAAATAACCCCTGTGAAGGTGAAATGACAAATATACCCTCATGTGCAAGGCACATGACCAGATTTAACAAAAAAATCTAACTGGGTTTGGTCTAAAGGACAAAACGTGCAAGATTTTGAAAGGTAAAGGACACCGCCTGCAAGATTTTGGCAAAAAGGACAACGCCTGAAATTTGATGTAAACATAAAGGACAAAACTTGTAATTTACTCTTTTTTTTTTGAAAGTATAGCAATAGTATACTCGTTTTAAAGATAAAAAACGCTCGTTTTTTTGTGCAATTTTTATAAAAAAATAACGTCGTATGAAAGAGTTATTAACGTTTAAAAAATGGGGGGGGGAATTGAAGGAGAGAGAAACTATTGGGTTGGATTGACTAGAATGCCCCTAAACAAACTCACGCGTCTCTTTTCTTTCTTTCAATTTCCCTGATTTAATCTTAGCCCTTGATTAACTAATTGGATGGTCAAGATCACTTCCTAGCCTTCCTAGCCAAATAAACTTCCTATTGTATCTCCACCCTTATTTTGTATATACTTTTCCTTCGTTAGTTCTTTTTTTTTACAAAATAATAACTATATTAATTCAATAACATGTGAATGAATAGTGATTTTGTCTTTTTATTTCTATTTTTTTTAAGTTTTAAATTTATTTAAGAGACTCAAACTAGACAGTTTTATTTTCGTATCTAATTTTCCTTCGTTAGTTCTTTTTTTTTTTACAAAAACTAAATATGCAATATATTTTTTTAACCAGTGCCCACCGAAAATATTTCGGTACCGTATTGGCACTATTAGAACATTTAGTGGTATTCGTTTACTATGTTTTCAATCTGTATAAACCATGTGTAGACATACTTATGGACTTAACACGGCTTTATTTTTTAAGTGCTCTCTTTCGGTTGCAATATTGAGTGTTGGTACTATATCGATACCGTAATGAACCAGACCAATATCGGCCAAATTCCTACCATTTACGTTATTGTTTTCCACTGCGTCTACAATTCATGTAAAATCTATTAGAAATCAGGTCGCCCTCGCCACGAGGCACGGGTGTAACCCGCTAGTTTGCATTAATATTTATATGATGATAAGTATTAGCTTCTAGTTTGCATTAAATATTTGAATTTAGTATTCATGTTTCCGAATTTAGTAACACAAATATTTTGAATTAAAAACATACATGAATCTGTTGAATTAGTCATAATGATTTATTATATCTATCAAGCGTAGGAACAGTAGACGTGCTTTTTCACCTTAGAATGACTCAGTGTTTTAGATCTAGTAAATAACTTTGATGGCATGAAACTATGAATTTCAACAGTAGACGTGCTTTTTATTATAATTTGTAAAATATTTTATATTTATGACTACAGGTTTCTATGCTGTATTAAAAGCTATTTGTTTGTAGTAATAGTTATGTGCTTGTTTCTATATATTATAGTAAATTAGTTATAAAATCTGTTGTTACATTTTGCTATATATTAAGTGCAAAATTTATGTTACTATGTTATACGTTTTGCTATATATTAAGTGCTAAATTTATATTACTATGTTATATTCGAAAAAATAGTGTATAACTAGGGTTTGATTTTATATTTTATTTTATCAAGAAGGTTTCAATTATAGGATTGATATTTGAGAAAAGAAAAAGAAAATAGAAATCAAGTGATGTATTATAATTTTGGTATTAAACCAATCATAGCCTAAGGTAATTAGGCCGCTACTTTGACTCAATAGTTATTCGAAAGTTTTCACCGTTAACACAACATCATACTTTAAACTTGCATGTAAATTGTTTTTTATACCCACAAGTTTGTTGTAGGAATAAAAACCAAACATCTTTGAATAAAAACTTGAACAACGTTTATGGTGTTTTTAGTATTTATTTATCTGTTTCGAAATAGAGTAACATATATTTGTATGTAAAATATCTTTGTGATTAGTTAGACACTAATAGGTTATTAAATAATTATATATGTTTGCTTATAAATATAGAAAACGTTTTTTGTTTCATAAATGCGTAGAGGCTTATCATAACTCGTTTTTATATGGTGACATGTTATAACATCATGTATTGTATAATATGATTTTATGGTATGCCTTGTAGTAAGTATGGATACTAATGAATAGAACTCATAAACCAAACTTGTGGTTTTTTTTATCACTATCATGAAAGGGAATAATATGTTTAGATAAGATACCTGGAGTGTCATACTACCTAAATCTCATTATCAGTTTGTAGAAGGTCATAAGATATAAGATTGATAAAATTATCTGACTCATATATACGATTACTTCTCAATTGATGTTATGTGAAGAGAAGATTATTTATGTTGAAAAACCGGATAAAAATTTCCATTTATCACACATGAGATATGCTCTTAAAGTAGCAATATCATTAAGAGAGTATGAAAATATTGAAATGATTTTATATTGAGTGAATTTCAAATTTTGTCCTTTATCTTTATAGTGAATTTCAGGCGGTGTCTTTTATCTTTCAAATTGACGAGTCTTGTACTTAATGTTTTAAAATCTTGCACATTATGTCCTTTAGCCCTAACACACTTAGATTTTTCTGTTAAATCTGGTCATGTGACTTGCACATGAGGGTATTATTGTCAATTCACTTTTCAGAGACTAGTTGTGTAAATAAATTAAATACCTAACCATTAAAAAAATAAAAAATAAAAAAGTAGATATATCTCTCACATCTCTCTCTCCCATTTACCATCAGCATCCACCCACCTCACATCACCTGCTTCCATCACCACCATCGCACACCACCTATCTCTCATTAGCAGACAAACAAACTGGAAGAGAACATTCAATATACACCAATGACTGAAACTTACCTGCATAAGGGATGAAATACAACCAAAAGGCTGGATGAAAACTCCACCTACATAACAAATTAAGAAACGCACAAATCAACATAGACCCAATAGAAAATTCTAGGTTACTATTACTTATTTCAATTCCTATATGCAATTCAACACTAAAGTGAAGATCTACCCCGCCAATTCCGACGCTATTAAACACCAATTTCAAAACCCCTGATTCCCCAAAAACACCAGCCGATCAAAACCCCCATTTTTTTAACAGCCTACAACTGACACATGGTCTAAATGTCCTGTAGGTGCGGGACACAATTCTAAGAACTGAATAAACAACAATCGAAACAATTACCTGCCCGTGTGCGGTGGATGGCGGTGGTTGTGATGGCAGCAGGTGATGTGAGGTGGATGGTGGTGGTGATGGTAGATGATTGATGTTGTTGGTAAATGGGAGAGAGAGAGGTGAGAGATATATTTAAGTTTTTATTTTTAATTTTTTAATGGTTAGGTATTTAATTTATTTACATAACTAGTCCCTGAAAAGTGAAATGACAATAATACCCTCACGTGCAAGTCACATGACCATATTTAACAGAAAAATCTAACTGAGTTAGAGCTAAAGGGCATACCATGCAAGATTTTAAAACATTAAGTACAAGACTCGTCAATTTGAAAGATAAAGGACACCGCCTGAAATTCACTATAAAGATAAAGGAAAAGATTTGAAATTTACTCTTTTATATTCGTGTGACCAAGTAAATAATGGAAAGCTATGAAGCTTGTTCGGTTATTCCATTCCCCTGAAGTGAATTTGATTATATAATGATCATTAAAATGTTGTGATCATGTACATAATTGAGAAATTTGTAATGATGATTATTTTAATAACGAGATGGACCACCAAAAGTGGGAAACTAAGAATAATGAGATGGACCACAAAAGTGGCAAACTAAGGAGTGATTGCATAACGTGATGGTTGAACTTTGAAGTTATAATATATTCTATCGTATCATACGTTTTGTATTACATATAAGCAAGTAATACACATACAATCATAAACCAGAAGTTTATGGATATACTTATTTAATTAGTTCGCATGACCAGTTAGACCACACTGAGTCAATGATGATGTGAAACATAATGAAGAACTAGAAGATTCTTCAAGCTGATAATTAGCATGTAATGTTTGCTCTCAAGGAAAATTTTATATTTGCCAAATAAAGGAGGGTGTGTATCCCTAAATATTCTGTAAGTGATTAAAGGATATGCATATCCCAACATGATACCATTTAGTGTTTTAAATCAATGCATCGTCTAAATGGTTATCAAATCCACAACCTAAAATTTGTGTGATTGTGGCTTAGTTAATGTGATAGGAAGCGTATTAATCCAGAATGGTATATTTATTTTGGTAATAATGGTGAATTCAATTCCCAAGTTATTAATGATTATTAGAATAAATGTTGAACTTCATATAGCTTATGTTTATACAAGAATTGCTTGGTTGAGACGATCACTAAACGCTCATAATTGATTGTAAAGCCAATGATCATAAGAGCAACATTTGATATTTTTATTTGGGTACATGTGATTTTACATGTACAACATTAATTCACATCAAGCCAATATGTATGATATTTCCCCTGTTATAGTTGGTTTTTGGTAATCAAATACGTTCCTTCTAAGATTTTGGTTGTGCGTATATGTAATATTGATCCACCACTAGTACAATGTTGGGACTTCTAAAAGGGTTGAAAATATATGGTGGGTAAAAAATAATTGTCTATGATTAAATACTTAAAGCCATTGGTGAGAGATTTGCTTACGGCTCATTGTTTTTCACTTTAGTGAATGAATGTTCCCAACATTAGGGGGAGATAACAAGCAGTTGGAAAGTGAAAATTGGAATGAATTATCATGTCATCTTGATAATTCATTTACCAATATTAAAGAACAAATTACCAGACAAGTTCACTGACCTAAATAAAGTGACTAAGTAAGTCACATAATAAACTGCTTATGCTCCACTCATATTTGTGTCCCAAGAGGATAACAACATATTTTGTAATGAGTCTATTGCACGCCTAAATCGTGGTAGACTAGTTGATTCCAATAATAAAATTCCTCGAAAATTGGAGCAAGTAATTAAGATGGTCAAGTCGAGGTTATAGTAATAAGATCTCCTGAAGAGACAATAGATGTGACAACCTTGCAGTTCCTGTAAGGGTCTGGACAAACAGGTGGCACCACAACGGGTGCGACCAGCCGCCGACGAGTCCAGAGCTGTTGAAAACAGACATGTGGTCATCAAGATATGACAACCCACTATACTTGCCCACACTGGGCGGAAGTTTGGCCCTCGCAAGTGGGGCCAAGGCAATCTCCTTGACAAATTCAGAGTTGCCAGCTGCTGACTTCGGTCTGTAGACCGACCGGTGATCATGCTTTGCAGCGCGATCATACGTTGTGCGGGGTTGCACCGGGGTGTAGTAGTCTTGGTCCCCAGACTGGTTGTAAGCCGTCTGGGAATCCCCGCAGTATGTATAGTCGTCAGGGTCGGTCCTGTCGTATGTACCGTCATTGGGATGCGGCCCAAGACGGCTTAACACTGCGATGAGTAACTGATTCTCACATATGTTCTCTTGGTGGGCCAAGGTGCTGATTCGCGTAGGTTCTGGCCCGGGATCCATAAGTGGAATCCCCTTCTTGTAGCGTATGGACACTCACGTAAGAGTCTCCATGCGGCCCGTGCCTATCCCTAGACGCAGGATGTGTTGGTGGTAGCGCCTCGTATTGAAGAATATGCGGTGCTGGTGTAAATAGGGCCGGTGTAGGCCCTCCGTGTAACGCCCTGCGTTTTCATACTTTCTATATTTAGAAACCATCGCTTGTAATCCTATTTTTTGGAAACTCCGTATTCTTGTAAATCGTTCTTTCGTTGTAATCGATGTAAAATCTGAGACTTGAATCATAATGAAATTCGTGCTTTCGTTACATTTATGTCATATACGCCTTATACATGTTCATACGTTCAAAAATATCATTCATACGACACTTTATTCATACTTTGTGCTAAATGTGTTAAACTTGCAAACTTGTAATCTACTTGTTTGTGCTTATTATATAATGTTTTTATGATTCATTTACACATCATACCCTTAAACATGTTTCTTGGACTTAAAACACCCTAAAACATACTTGAAACATGCAAATATGGAAGTATGAGGGCCTTTCTTGCCAAAAATCAAACTTGGACCACCCTGGAGGAGAGTCACGGGCCGCAACCCACTTAGGCCCAACCTTACGCGGGCCGCGAGCCAGCCCAGCTCGCTGAAAACGTGACCAGCTTTGATTTTGGGTGCGATTTTGGTGTTTATTTGAGTTTAAACTTGTGTTTAGGGTCTTAAATGCTCACCAAACCCTATACCAACCCTTCCCTATAAAACCCAAGTGTATTCCAAGCATTTTACACTTTGCAACTCATCCAAAACTCTCTCAAATCAGTCTATAATCTGCTCAGAATCAGAAACATAATCAGAATCATCACAAGTTCTTCAAGTGAGCATATCTCACTCATTTCTTAGTCTTTTTCGTCCATTCTTCTTCTCAATCACTTGGATCGACCTAAGGAACATTTCCACAGGTTTTCCATGGAAAACAAAGGTCTGGGATGTCGCCAAGAAGGCTCCAAAGTGGACTGAAGTTTCTGTTTTGATTTAAACTTAGTTAAACTTGAGTTATCTGTAGGACCGGTTTTGACACCGTTCGACGTGCGGAATCCGTGAACGTACGTGACCGAACACACAATAACGTATTAGAAACGTGATTTACTAGAAGAATAAACGTGTATGGTACAAGAATCACGTGTAGAGAGCTTTCTCTCTCTAAACTTTCTCTCTCTAGAATTACAAATGAACAAGTCTTCCCCTAGATTCTCCAAAAGCCCTCTAATTATGACTTAATCACTCCTATTTATAGGTCAAGGGCTATTTTAATGAAACTTCATTAATTACAAGATTGCCACCTTGCCTTTTTCTCTAAATATTAGACTTTAACGACTCGGTTTGTTCATTTCCTCACTACGGCTCGGATTGACGAAGGCGATAGACATAAAATGCATCAACAATCTCCCCCTTGGATATTGCCGCAGTAAATCCTT
>JARYGA010049628.1:0-38215 GCA_030545235.1 Helianthus tuberosus
TAAGTCCATTCAAGATATACCTGTCGTTCGGGATTATCTGGAGCTATTTCCTGAGGAGTTACCTGGATTACCCCCAGCACGCCAAGTTGAGTTCCGTATTGATCTCGTACCTGGTGCAAATCCCATTGCCAGAGCTCCTTATCGTCTTGCACCGTCTGAGATGCAAGAATTGTCTAAACAGCTTCAGGAGCTTTCGGACAAAGGTTTTATTCGTCCTAGCTTTTCACCTTGGGGTACTCTCGTTCTTTTTGTCAAGAAAAAGGATGGATCCTTCAGGATGTGCATCGATTACCGTGAGCTTAACAAGCTCACCATCAAGAATCGATATCCCCTACCTTGCATCGATGATCTCTTTGATTAGCTACAAGGCGCTTCTTATTTTTCGAAGATTGATCTTCGTTCTGGGTATCATCAACTTCGTGTGCATGAAGAAGATATTCCCAAGACAGCGTTCCGCACTCGTTATGGGCATTATGAGTTTACAGTTATGCCATTCGGTTTGACTAATGCTCCTGCTGTTTTCATGGACTTGATGAATAGGGTTTGCAAGCCTTATTTAGACAAGTTCATCATCGTTTTTATTGATGACATTCTGATATACTCTAAGACGCAAGCTGACCACGAGCAACATCTTCGTCTTACTCTGGAACTCCTAAAGAAAGAGCAACTTTTCGCCAAATTCTCCAAGTGCGAATTTTGGCTTAAAGAAGTTCAATTTTTGGGTCATATCGTCAACGAACAAGGTATTCATGTAGATCCCTCCAAGATCAGTGCGATTAAGGATTGGGATACGCCTACTACTCCTACTGAGGTTCGTTCTTTTCTTGGTCTTGCGGGTTATTACCGCCGCTTCATAGAGAACTTCTCGAAGATTGCAATTCCTCTAACTGCTCTAACTCAGAAGAATAAACACTTTGAATGGGGTTCTAAACAAGAAGAAGCATTTCAGACCTTGAAGCAGAAGCTTTGTGACGCACCTACTCTGACTTTGCCTGAAGGCAATGATGATTTTGTCGTATACTGCGATGCATCCAAATTGGGTCTTGGCTGTGTTCTGATGCAAAGGAACAAAGTCATAGCATATGCATCGAGGCAGTTGAAGGTGCATGAGAAAAACTACACCACTCATGATCTTGAGTTGGGTGCAGTTGTGTTCGCTCTTAAGATCTGGAGACACTATTTGTATGGTACAAAATGTGTGGTTTTCACTGACCACAGAAGTCTTCAGCATATCTTTAATCAGAAAGAACTCAATATGAGGCAACGACGTTGGGTTGAGCTTCTAAATGACTATGACTGCGAAATTCGCTACCACCCTGGTAAGGCGAATGTCGTAGCCGACGCTTTGAGTCGTAAAGAACATATCAAGCTTCATTGTGCTCGTGTTCAATCTGATATTCAGTCTCGAGCTGATATTCAAGCCCGCATTTCTCAAGCTCAACATGCTTGTGTGTCACAAGACTTGATGGGTAAGGAATTACCCTATCACATCAAGCCTGATCTTGTTTTGAAAGACAATGGATCATACTATTTCATGGACCGTTTGTGGGTCCCAAGCCAAGATGGTCTTCGCACTCTGCTTATGGATGAAGCTCATAAGTCTCGTTATTCTGTACATCCTGGCTCAGACAAAATGTATAAGGATCTTCCTACTCAGTATTGGTGGCCTGGTATGAAGAAGGATATTGCCTTGTACGTTTCAAAATGCCTTACTTGTCTTAAGGTCAAGGCTGAACACCAACATCCTTCTGGTCTTTTGGAGCAACCAGAGATCCCAGTTTGGAAATGGGAAAACATCGCTATGGATCTCATTACCAAACTTCCGCGCACTAAGAAAGGTCATGATGCCATCTGGGTAGTTGTTGATCGTCTTACTAAGTCAGCGCATTTCTTGCCAATCCGTGAGGATTTTTCCTGCTGAAAGACTAGCTGAAATCTATGTGGATGAAATTGTATCTCGACATGGTGTTCCTTTGAACATTATTTCTGATAGAGATGCTCGCTTTTCTTCTCGTTTTTGGAGAACCATGCAATCTGCTATGGGGACCCAACTTAATCTGAGCACAGCATATCATCCACAAACAGATGGCCAAACTGAAAGAACAATTCAAACTTTGGAGGATATGCTTAGAGCTTGTGTGATCGATTTTGGTGGTAGTTGGGATTCACATCTTCCATTGATTGAATTCTCCTACAACAACAGTTATCACTCCAGCATCAACATGGCTCCTTTCGAGGCTCTCTATGGTCGAAAATGTCATTGACCAGTCTGCTTGAATGAAATAGGTGAGGCTCAGCTTACTGGACCTAACCTCATTCTAGAGACAACAGACAAGATTAAGAAAGTTCGTGATAACCTTCAGACAGCTCGAAGCCGTCAAAAGAGTTACGCGGACCAAGGACGCACGCCCATGGAATTTCAAATCGGTGATCGAGTATTACTTAAGGTCTCACCTTGGAAAGGTGTGATCAGATTTGGAAAGATAGGAAAACTTGCACCTAGATATGTTGGACCATTCAAGATCGTCGAAAGAATCGGTAAGGTAGCCTATAGACTTGAGTTACCTCCTGAACTTGGAAATGTTCATCCAACATTCCACATGTCCAATCTCAAAAGGTGTCTAGCTGATGAGAACGTCCACATACCCCTTGACGAAATTCGTGTTGATAAAACACTGCATTTTGTTGAGAAGCCAGTGGAAATCATGGACCGTATGGTCAAATGGCATAAACGCAAGCGCATTGCTTTGGTTAAAGTTCGCTGGGAATCTAAGCGTGGACCTGAGTTTACTTGGGAACGTGAAGATCAAATGAAGGCGAAATATCCACATCTTTTCCCATGAGTTTCCTCTAAATAAATTTCGGGACGAAATTTCCACAAGTAGGGGAGACTGTGACATCTGCGCTTGTAATCATTGTAAACAGTTCAGTTATCAATTAAATAAAGTTATTTGATCCCAATGTTTGTTTGTTTATGTTTGATGTTTTTCATGTTTTGGTTTTTATTCAGTTTTAAACTCTATATTGCTTTCTGGAGAGTTATACGCAAACTGATGTGTAAACATAGTCAGTTTAACGCGACAAATACTCCGGAACTTCAACACATGCTTAACATACCTTAAATAACCTTTACATAACTAGGAAATAAGTTTTGAAGGCTTTGGTATGGCAAAATCAAGTCTATCCGCTTACAGGGACTAAAATTGACAAACTGCGAAAGTATGCCGATTTGAACTGTAACGGACATTCTGGAACATGGCCATAAGTTAAACACACCCTAGATATCCTTTACATAGCTTAGAAATAGGCTTTGAGGGGTTCGGTGTGCAAAAATAAACTTTTTGCTCATTCAGGGACTAAAAGCGTCAAAAAGTGCACAAGTTTGCATTTTCGCGCATAACTTACGATCTGAATACACCCGGACATCCAAAAATTTATGTAAGCATTAAAATATTTTATTTTAGTGTTTGGCATAAGAAAAATCCATTCATCGCGCAATTTGGATCGTTTTTCGCGCTTATGCGCATTCCGTCGTAATTAAGCAAACATCGCGATCGTACGACCAAACGAACCGACATCCGGCATATTTTTTAGCATGTTTCATGTCCACAATGTTTAGGCATCATTTTAGGGCCTTAAGGTTGGATTAACGGGCCTTAGAAGTATCGGAAATGGCCTTAGAACACAACAGGGACTGAAACTGACATTTTGGAAACTTGTTTCTGATCTGTACTGCTCAGGCAGCCCGCGTAGACTTCCTCAGTCTCTTACGCGGCCCGCGTGGCCCTCCCAGATATGCAGAATTGTTGAAAACAGCCTGTTCCAGCTGTTATACCTTCATTCTCCACTTGCAAACGGTTTTTGCAACACCATGGGCCATTCCTACACTCATATGGTTTACGAACCCTCGTACTACCCGATCCTCCGAATAGGTCCGTTTAATTATGTAGTTACCTATATTAGGTGCCGTTTGATTATGTAATCTTCTAGCTTTGCTTGGTGGATATCTAAAGTCTATTGAGCAATCTCAAGTGAGTACATAGACCCCTCTTTTACTGTTTTCCAAACATTTTGGGGTGAAACACATGTGCCTACTTGTTATTTTCATGTTTCCCATGTTTTCATATCATATACTTACTATGTTCAATAGTACACTTTTAGTACATAATTTCATTTTCTTTGCTATGTATGTTTACTTATCATATTTAGCACATTGATTTACAATACATCTTTTTCTGCTTTATATGTTAACTAAGCATATTTAGCACATTGATTTACATGACTTTTCTGCTTTGTATGTTAACTTAGCATACTTAGTACATTACTTTCATCACATGTTTACAATTTGATATGACATTTGGTTTGTTCAACGGGTCTAAACTACATTCATTAACATTAGCTACGCCGCTCGGTAGTAAGTAATGGTACCATAGGACTTGACAAATCCTGTTCCTGACATCCTAGGTTTGTTTGGGTGTAAGGAATGACTGAATCCGAAAACATTTTACTTTGATAATCTTTACTCTAAGGTTATCCTGCTGTCTCAAGGCTTGAATGTAATGCGTTAACTTACCACATAAGTGTTTGTATCAGTAAAACATGTATTTATCTTACAAAACATAACTTTGGATTTATTCAAAATACTTTGTTTTCTACATTTTTACTTGTGGTTTAAGTAGTCTCATTTTACTTACCATACATAACTTTTGTTTACTCATCACATGACTTATATTCAACTTGGTTTATACTATGACATTTGACTATTAGACTAAGACACGGATATTTTAAATTGATGGTTTGTTTGAGTGACTTAAATAACGAGGCATGTGTAATATGAAACAAACATGGTGGATACGCCGCTGGTACTTCCTATATATAAGTGTTTGTATGATATTACATATCGTAGCGTCATTTAAACCACTTTAGTTTAAACATATTACATTTTACAACACTCTTTCACTTAAACATTGTTTTACAAATAACTTGGTTTATTCAAACTCTTTTTACTTGGTTATTCTTATAACCATACACTATCCTTTTATATATATACATATCATCTGATTTTGCTATCGTTTTTTTTTTCAAATGATTTATAAAACAAAACATTTAACAAGATTCATGACTTACTTTTATTAAACAACTTTTTCCTAAATTTATAAGTCATGAATCCTATTTTCATAAAACCTATGTATCTCACAGGCATTTTTATGCTGACGTACCTATTTTCACATGTGTTTTCAGGAGCTGCTGCTTAGGATGTTCGTGACACACTAGGGCGGACCTGTGCCTTAGAGACTTAAAATAATGATAGAATTAGTTTAATTATGTGATGTACTCTTTGTTTAAGTTATCTTAAGACAATGCAACTCTTTGTTGAATGAATAAAACATAACTTTTAAATGCCATGGTTGTGAAACAATAATTCTGTTACAACACTCCCCGACGATTCCGCCACGATTTGATGTTTTACGTGGTCGGGGTGTGACAGTTGAGGATGTGGTTGTGGTTGTGGTTGATATGGAGGGTATTGATACCCTTGGACAGGATACCCAGTTCGGTATGCGGGTGGAAACGGCGAAGGATAGAGGGCGTTGTAGTTTATTGCTTCGACGTATGGGTCGTAAGCAGGAGGTTGATAATGGTAACCGGTAGGAGCTTGTGGTTCATATGGGTTATACCCAGTCGGACCTGGGTAGGTAGGTATTGGGTTTTCATAACCCATTGGAGGTGGCGGTGGTGCAAAGGTGGCCGGTATGGTATCGATTTCTGGCATAGTTTGTGAAGGTCCACCATTTGTGGATCTTCAGGAATCGGAGGGTAGTTACTAGAAGCTTGAGGGGAGCTAAATCTTGGTCCCCCTCGCATGGACATGCGTGCGTTTCTCCTCCGTCTTGGTGGCTCGGGAGGTGGCTGAGGTGGTTCCTCAGCTGGTAGTGGTGGTGGAGTCACCGCTTCAAAGTGCGGCTCTTCTAATGGCTGCTGTGGTGGGGTGTTGTGGTATGAAGGAGTGTTTGCAAATTTCCACTGTCCAAACTACTCTGAATAATTATCGGGACCTCGATAAGGAGATCCCGCAAAGGAAGAAACGCTAGATATATCTATGGGATGCGTAGGCGTCCCAGAAGGTGGCATTTCTGGATCCGGATCATGATCCAAATCCACATCTTGTGAGAAGTGGTCTTCGGGGCCCAACGGGTTATATCCCGATGGTGCATTGATATAATCATCAGGGTTAAAGTATCCATGTGAGTAGGAATGATGGGAATCAGAATGATGTGATGAGTGGTAAGATGAGTGGTGGGAATGGTGAGAGTGCAGCGAGTGTTGCGAAAGATGCGAATGTTGGGGCTCGTCTGGTTGTAGCGGCCCGAAAGAGTGATGGTAAGAAGGTGAAGTGCTAAGCGAAACGGATCGTCTCGCTGGCTCAAGAGAATGTCTCCAATCGTCATGTGAACCGGAGCTGAACGAAGCTGAAGGCGTACGTCGATGAGAGGGTCCTGCGTGACTGGATGGTCCCCCTCTCACGGCGGCATTGTTTTATAAAACCTGTCAAAACAAGAAAACAACATATATAAACAAAATAAAGGTTAAGAATAATCCTAGGTCATTTTCCTAGACTCGGAAGTCTAAGGAATGTGCTATTGTGTCATTGAGATTAAACACAAAAGGCTAGTGTTTAATTCACTCAATGTTGGCTCTGATACCAACCTGTCACACCCCAATATTTCCACATATTTCCGGTGGGCCCAGTGGGGAGTATCGTGACATAGTTGATATCATCATAGACAATTAAACACAATTATAGCACAGCGGAAGGCTTGGAAGTTTAAATACTATTACAACCCATAATGTTCAAAGTTCAAACGAAAGAATATATAGACGGATTGTAATAGAGATCCACAGGCGGACCATGAAAACAAATACATAAAACTGAGTTTAACAGACTTCAGGCATCTAGGGATTTACAAGATCCTCTTAATTTATGCCAAGTAGCTCCAGCCTAGTTTCGAGAGGTACCTGTCACTTATTCTTTGGAAAATACGTCAGTTTTCACTGGTAAATACAATTAACTGACTCATTTGAAAACATTTATGAAAATTGGTTTAGGCGCACAAGGCACAAAATCTTTTATAACTTGGGACAATTTCATTTAAAATCTTGTATACAGATTTACATTTTTGTCATACATTTGGGGCCGGTTTGGAAATCGGACATGATTAACTGACTCACCACTTATAAAACCCACAAAGGAGTTATCCCCAACTTGTGGGTTAATTTATTATTTAGCATTTGCAACTGTCGGGTGTATGCTTACACCCCGTGCATAGGTCGTGACCATTAATAATTTAAATGAGCCGAGGATATCCAGGACACGGTCGTTAACCCCCAATGTTTATGTTATCAAACAAAACAGATTAAAACGGGTTATGCAGATTTATTAATCACAATCCGACTAAATGATCCTATACCCGACTAAGCGGTAATAATTTACCGTATCCCAAGCTCGTATAAGGGAAAATAAGTTAAAAGTATTTACCTGAGTTAATTGTGCAAGAAACGCTACTCAGCAGTATAATTCTAAGACTTTATGCAAGTATCTTCTACCGATACTACTTAATCTGTAAGGAAGGTTTTATTAACCTATGAGGATACTAACGAGTCTTATTTAAGTTGAAGACTTAGACCGGTTAGTTTTAAGGATACGTTACGGTTCGAAACGCAAGATTAAGCGGAGACCGGAATGGAATGTAATTTAGACCCAACAAGCATGAAGACTTGTATAATATGGGTAAACTAAATACATTCTGGATTTTGAAGTTTAGATGATAAGGTTAAACCCGTTTCGGTTAATTTATGCAAACTAGTTACATATACCGAACCGAGCGCGTATAAGCATAACGGGTAACCAAAAGAATTATATACAAGTCCCATATGTCATTATGCTCAAAATATGTTAAGACATCAGTAGGATATCAACATATATGCCCAAAAAGATTTTAAAACTGAATTAGACCCTGTAAGGGTATTTTGGTCATTTTAGAATTTATAAAAGAGGTTTATAGGTAAACTGAAGTTCTGGTAAAAAACATTCTGTAAAAATATTTATTTTATGATGTTATAATAGTAGGATATCTTACATATGTGTGGTTTCTCATTTATGGCCAAACTATGCCCCGAAAGGGCATTTTGGTCATTTCACATATGCTTTTAAGGTGATAATTAGAATTCTGAGTTAATGACTTATACCTACTGTAAAAATATTTAAAATTGTTTATAAATTCAGTAGGTAACAAGTCTTGGGTGCTAAATATGGTTTTAAACCATACTATGCACCTAATTAGCGTAAAAACCGATAATTGACGATATTTACAAGGTTTATGTGATTCTGAAATTTTTGACCAGCCTTGGATGGTCAAAATATTTTATTTTTCATATTAGTTTAGTAGGAAAAGGTTTTGCGTGTTAATTATATGTATAACTTATTTTATTCACAAAAAGGGTATTATCGTCAGTTAATAGCTTTATACACGAACTCAATGTTAAGGTCAGTATATAATCTGACCCAATATTCCAAAAATTCCTAAAAATGATATCATAACAGTAGGTAAAGAGTTTTGTGCCAAAATTTATGTTTAAACTTGTTTTGCATGCTTAAGGGTACTTTGGTCCTTATAAAAGCATTGTTTTTGATAAATTGCATAACATCAGTTTAAGACCAGAATGTAAGTGTCAAAACATTTTAAATATGTTTACTAATCAGTACCTAATCCATTTGTATGTTCATTTATTAAAAATCATATTTTTAGACCATAAGGGCATAATAGTTGATGTGTGTAAAATGCAACATGTAAATTACATCAAATAAGGCATAAAACTAACCCTTTTTTAGTACTAATGTTGGAAAAAGTGTGTTTTTGTCAACCTTTTGAATTTACAGGATCAAATTAGCTTAAACGAACAAAAGGAACAAATATACAGCCAAAACCAACATAAATACAAAGAAAAGGAAGAAACGTGGCATGTCCGACCCCTCGACAGCATCTCCCAAAGCAAAAAACAAGAAGAAAGCTGAGCATGGGGCTGTGCCCAAATGAGCATGGAGCTGTGCCCAGCTCAACACAGGGCGTGCCCAGCTCACCACGGGGCGTGCCCAATGGACATGGGGGCGTGCCCAGTTGTCTGGAGAACAGACAAAGCTATAGAAGCTTCTATTCCCGACACGGGGGCGTGCCCAGCTCAACACGGGGCCGTGGTCAACGCTAAGATTCGTGGAATCTTGCAAATCTTGATAGTATAGATACGCTTCTGCACACGGGGCCGTGCCCAGCGGACACGGGGGCGTGTGGAGCTAATGCAGACAAATTGTAATTAATGAAGAAAGAGAAAACGGGTGGACACGGGGCCATGTCCAGGCTTCTGTGAAGGCTATAAATAGGGGTGTTTGGTTCACTTCAAAGGCATCCCTTGGCAAACCACCTCTCTCCCACTTCACCCACACTCCACCACCACTATAACCCACATCCACCACCATCATCCATCATCCATCATAGAGTGTGTGTAGTAGTCTCGGGATCCAAGATTGATAGTAAGAGTTCTTGACAATCAAAGGCCATGTTTGCCTAAGTCTCTTACATCACTTGGTGAAGACAAACATTTAGTGTAATACTTTGGATTTTTAATCTTTTCGCATTTTTTATTTGGTTTTGTATTAATGACTTTAATAACTAGTTTCTTATGTTGAAGGTGAAACTTCCTTATCATTTGTCCGTGGTGTCTTGGCATTATTTTACTGTCTATATAAAATAAAAGATTTTCACCATTCATATCTCTACGGTCTATATAGAGATATGTTGGCTACCTGGTCGGGGGTTAAGGGAATGGTTTGGTAAGGTTCTTGCCTTGTTGAGTTTATAGATCCTGCAAGGACCTGGGTCAAGCTTACTAGGACCTCCTTCAATACCCACTGGTATTGGATGGCGGGGGTGCGAATGGCTTGACCCCCTCATATGTAAACTACTATTAATACATTAACCCGGCTACTTGGGATTGTATCCCTGCTGACTCAAACCACTTAGCCGAGTGTAACGTCACCTTCAAAAGAGGGGCCTACCACATTACGCATTAATAACTTAATTAATTATCTTTCAATATTCCGACCATTTAGGATTGTATCCTTGCTGACTCAAACTACTGGGTTGAGGGTAACGTCACCTTCAAAAGAGGGGCCTACTACTATAACTAAGATAATCTCTTAAAAAGTGCAAAAGTGAGGAAATCATCAAAGGTTAGACTAAAGGCGAATCGGATCCAAGTGATTCATCTTGTCTATCTGTTTTTATTTTATTTTTATTTTCAGCATTTTTAGTTTTTATTTTCATATTTAAAACTTTTTCTAAAATTTTGATTTGATTAGACGTCGAGGATAAACCGGTACTAAAAGCTCTTGTGTCCTTGGACGACCTCGGTATCTTACCAACGATATACTACGCTCACGATGGGTGCACTTGCCCATATGTGTGTTTAGTGTTAGTAAAATATCGTGTTTTATAAATTTAAAACTTGACTAAAGTGTTAAAAAGGGCTTAAAATATAAACAAAAACATATAACGCACTACACACGCATCAATAGTCAATAATAAGCATAATAACGGAAACATGCATATAATTCAGATTTCTAAGTGACCATGCAATATAACCTCAGAGGGTTATACTACAACATTATATGGTCACAATGGAATCTTAAAACATGAAGGAATTAAGCTAAATCGGGTAAGAACTGAAAGTCAAAGCAAAAGTCAAGCTTTTGCGACTTTCGGTTGCGAACCGAGCTTAAACTTAGAATTGTCGGGTTGAACATGTTTAGACATGTTCTAATAATATTCACCAAGTTATTTAAGTGACAAAAGATGATTTATAACCTCTACATTATCAGTTTTGATTATTATTCAAAAATCTGACTAGTTTGACTTTTTAATTAATTACTTTGACCTGATAATTAACTAAGTAATCGTGATAATTAGGAGGTGCCCTTTTGAGGGATTTACACCTACCATAATTTTGATCACGTAGCCATATTCGCCTCGAACAATGGCTGGACCATTTAGGTCTAAACCGGAAGTCAAATCCGTTTTACGGTAACTTTGACTTTCGGTCTTTAAACGTATAAAAACCGAACTAGAGTGGCTAAGGACACTTACAAAGGGTCCTAGCTCGAACTTTAAACTAGAGGGAGCTTCCTTTTTTATCAGGAACCTCAGAAAGATTGAGAAAGATTGAATTTGAAATGAGCAAGGAAATGAGGCACCAAGAGGTTGCTATTTATAGTTGAGGAGGATGTTCAAGGATCAAGCCAGGTGTTAGGGATGTCCAGAGATCATCACAGGTGTCCTTGCTGTTTCCTAAAACCATCAAAGAGCTCCATGTTTCAAGTTTTGAGTTAATAAGGTGGTTATAGTGACAAACCTGCAGCAGTCCAAAAACTTCTGCCCAGATACAGGCATTACGGACCGTAAGCATAAACCTTATACGGTCCGTAACCGCTTTGAAATATTTTTCCCAGATACAGTCCTTACGGACTGTAAGCGTGAACCTTATACGGTCCGTATCTGATTGATCAGATAACCAAATTTTTGAAACTTTACATATTTGGCCCCTTAACTTTTATAATCAATATCAATTATTTCCGAGAGCATGATTTGACATTATGAAGCCCTGGGTTTGATAAAAGGTCACTCAGTGGCATAAGTTTAGCATGTTGACACTTTTAGTCCCTCCGCATACGTATTTTCATTGATTGTCAACTTTAGTCCTTCAAGATTAATCTTTTACACTTTTTAGGGTTTAGGACACGTGTTGTCACACCCCCAAAATACCACATGCGGAAACCCCCGCAAGGCGTGTGACGTACCAGGATCCAAGCCACCAATCACATTGAACTCATAAATATAATTAAATAAAACTTTCATTTATAACGTAAAGTATTACAAATGTTACATATCATTTATTGAATACAACGGAAGCATAACTCGTCTGTTAAGTGTTTCGTAAACCATGTGTATATAAGCCATTAAGCTTGTATTGAGATTTCCATGTATCTCGACCCATGACCACTCCAGCCTCCCAGACAGCAAGTTCCAAATGATATAAGCTTATAGACCTGCAAGCATGCAGACAAGTGTGTCAGACGACACTGGTGAGTTCAAAGTTTTGTTAACGTGTTTAGATACCAGTTACCAGATTGAAGCGTTTCACAGATTCGATGTTTTGACTTGATGTTGTTATTAACTCGATTACCGTATGTGGCTACAAGATGTGTTTGCCCAAACCCCAATGCCTCTATCAAAGCATTGGTCAAGTGGTCAAGGTAATTAGTTCACGCCCATCCATTCCGACTCGGTGTGAGGGTGCCAAACCTAATAGCGCTATCAACTAAATACCTCGTTGCCTTACCGGCAACAATCGGTAGATGTAAGGGGTCTTATGTGATAGAAACTGAGTAATAACCAACATCCCATTAACCTTGCATTCCTCCCTGGAACGTTACCCGATATCCCTTCCCGGGATGCATGCTTGGAAAAGAGCAGTGAACTCACCTGAGATTGCTCGGTATGTTTTATTACTTTGTTTCATGTTGATCAACCATATCCTAGTATAGTTACCAATAGCAGTCAGTTTCATGTGCACATAGAACACGTATTCTCTACACATACTACACTTATAGCGTACACAGTTTACACATATCGTTATTCTTGATCACCATTCATAATATTCAGATTTAATAACATGGCAATCTCTTAATCAAGATAACCGTTCATCGATTATCAAATGCTAAACCACAACATGGTATATCCTAACCATCCCAACTAACCAACTCAATCATCATAGCAGATTCTCAATTGAATTATCATATATAAAAGTTGTCAAAACATGACATACATGTAGGCCAAGTTCATTGATCATAACTTAGCTAATTCTTATTCACATAAACTATCAAGTCGCTAGTTATCGTTGATCGGATTAAACAACACATATTGCATACAAATCTGTTAATCAAGTTCACACTTAAATAAGAACAAACAATTAAGAAATAACACAAGTACGAAATTACAAATATGTTAATGACCAAATATCATGATAAACATGAGAGATAATTGAGGTGTGTGCTAGCAAGCTTAACTAATTAAGATGTATGCTTGCTAGCTTGTTAACAACTCATACTCCAACATTCTGTTATTGTACCAGCATTCACATGCATCACCATGTGGCCTCATCATCATTACTAAACAATAGTACCCTTCACCACCTCCTAGCTATAAAACCCCCTAAGAACCGACTTATCATCATCCAATGCAATCATGCATTACTAAACAATAACCCTAGTCATTATACCCACACTATTCAGTTCACACCTGTTTTAGCACAAACAAGAATCCTAGTTCACATGAATATCACAGCCGAAACTATCATTTAATTGATAACTCATCAATCCTACTTCTAATAGTTTCAGGCATGCATGGTTCTTATAGTATGTACGACTCAAAACAATCCAAACATCAACAAGGTAGTTCTCAAACATAATCAACACATAAATATATGCATGAATAAAACCGAGATGCTTTACTAACCAGATGATGTATCAAACCAAGCACAAAAGATGAGCTCCAAGGGAAAAGGGATTTCGAAGAGGGAGGGGGCTGATCGTCGATGAGAGTGAGATGCACTAGGGTTTCTTTTTTTTTTAACTATATGTAATACACGTATTCCCTTAACTCCTGTTCTACAATTAAGAAAAACCCATAAAAGGGTATGTATTGCGGGCTGGACATAATAGTGGGCCGAGACTTGAGATAATTATATAACCCACTAAAATTATCCACTAAATTATACCAACCCAATTTAACAACTTAGGGGTCATCATATATCAGCTATGATATTGCTAAGCATGTTCCAAGTATTCATTTATCATAACAAATTCACTTTATCATATAACGGACATTATGAATGCATATTATAACTCATCCCTAATTTAGATTAACGAAATAAAAATCATCACACAATCTTTCACATCACGTGAGTCACCATTATAAACTAATCATCATACAATTTCGAATATGGCAATCAGTACAATTTGTTAGTGAATTACTGCTATTGGACCGATTAATAAGTTGATAATAGTGGGCCGAGTGGTTTATAGGTAAGGTGATAATAGAAAGGGGGTGGGGTGCAACTTAAGGGGGTGTGTGTGCGGCCCAAGTCTTCATGCGGCCCAGACACACGTGCGGCCCAAACACAATAATTATACCCTTAGAGTAGCCCAACTACACACTCGGTCAAACACAACTACGTTTACGTATAACAAGTTTGACACAGTCAAGAACATGAACGAAGAATAAGAAGAAATCAAAATTACGAGATTACACAACACTAACCTTGAAAGTTCGGGTTGTCACATCATTCCCAACTTGAAAGAAATTTCGTCCCGAAATTTGACATTTGATAAGCAATCCAAAACAGCACGGTGCTAGATCAGGATGGTTGTGGATTTTCCCCAAATGCCACATCATCCCCAACTTGAAAGGGAATTTCGTCCCGAAATTCACCAGTTGCATCAGAATTTGATTCGACGGTTTTAAACAGGTTAGGATATGTGAGCTTCATCTGGTTATCGCGTTCCCATGAAAACTTCGGTCCACGTTTTGAGTTCCAACGAACTCTCACGGTTGAAATTTGACTATGCTAACGGATCCTGACGTCCTGGTCCATGATTTCAGTAGATTACATGACAACTGCAACTTGTCGCTAGCCTTAGGTTCTAATAAGGGTATCACTAGTTTCCCGTCTGACAAACACTTCCTTAGATTTGCGGCATAAATGGCATTGTGCCCGTTACCCAATTCATCAGGTAACTCGGGTTTGTGAGTCATATCACCGGCCCGTTCCAGAAATCTGAATGTCCCAACGCAACGCAACGCAACGCAACGCATCGCAAACTAAGCTTGCCATGTTTCCCAAAGCACATCGCACCCTCCCAGGGTGAGTCTTTCAATCATGACACGTCCGCCTACAGCGAACCCCCAGTGTTTCCTTAGCTTATCAGCTTTCCTAACAACCATGCATTGCCGTCAAACAATTTCCGATATAAGCAATCTTTCCAAGAGTTTCGAGCACACGTCCTGGACCTGTGATTAGGTTGCCATCCATCTTAATCCAACAAGGAGATTAGCATTACTGTCCATGCAATGTCTCAAGCAGAGCTGTCTGACTACCAAAATGGTGACTACTACGGTAGAACACAGCCAAAGATACGTGTCCTTTCAAATGTTTACTAAAGTCAATCACGCACATGCTCGCAGCATGTCTTTGTGTGTCAGGATGGTTCGTTACTCTGTCCGGTTGTCCTATAGTGATAAGTAACGCTAAGGGTGTTGTATATTACCGGTCATGGATTAGGTGTAGCTCAAAATCAAAAGTAACAGGAGTTGGCACCTCGTGCCCAAAAGCCGCCTCTCTCAGAGGAACGTTCACAGCTGTGAGGACTCATCAGTTTCCTTAATTGCAAGTAAGCGTGCTAGTAACGTGAGACAATCTACAATCCCTCAGGTGATAATGTTTTCGTTTCGAGTTGTAAGTAGGCCAGTGCCAGAATCCACGGCAGTCTGTTCTTATTTCCATATGGGTGTTTCTGGTTGCTGATACTTTACCTTGACTTTCCGATCAGTCAAACATCATCCCCATGCATAGCTAGGTGGGCCTTCATGCCCGATTACCAGTACAAGGCTTGCTAGAATATCGAAGTTGGGGTGCTTTGCTCAACACAAATTTCCTACAGTTACTGTATAATGAGATCCACATTCGTTCCATGAGGTAGCGAATATTGTTCGGCCTGCTAAGGTTGCTTCTCCATGCCCGCATGGGTTCATCCTGAAAATTCTTTCCCTTCAGTTCTCCAGCTTGAACAGAGCGAGTCTGATCAGGTAAGTTAGAGTCGATAGTGAGCTACAAAGTTCAAACACGTTCAAGTTCCACAGTCGTAATCCTCCCAAATGTTCCATCCAACGATGCCATTTACTGATTTAGCTCTTTCGAAACCAGGGTACACGGGAGGCCCTTGTGATCGGTCTAAGTAACGCATTCAGTACCATCCAAGTAATGCCTCCAAGTAAATCCAAAGACCACATTTTCCACCACCAGTTGTGTGTCGTGCAGCTCCTCTTTGTAACTCCATTACGTAAGTCATCTCTCTCTCGTGTTGTGTCGACATGTAACTGGGACTTTGATTCGAACCATAAGGATATACCACCGAATCACCCGCACTCTCAGGTAAAGACGATGCTCAGTGCATTGCAGAGTTGGGATTCGAGAGCTGAAAAGGCGTCCTCCTGTTCTGTCTTTCACGAACACAGCACCCTGGTGTGCTAAAGAGATTTAAGCTGCGCAATCTTCGAAAATCCCATGATGAATATGCGATAGTCTCTAGCGAAACCAAGAAATTGCTTTATCCCCGAAGGACTCTTTGGTGTCGATCAGTTTCAAATGAAATGGATCTTAGCGAGATCCATGTGTATTCCCACTTCGTTAATTACATGACCAAAAATTTACCTCTCGAATCGAGAAGTTAGACTTCACCAGACTTCGCGTGTAGTAGCTTTAAGATAAGGTACAAATGCCGCCTAGGGTGTTCCTTCCTCCTGGAAATGATTTAAAACGTCTTCAATAAACACGGTCGATTCATGTGATCCATAAAGCTGCCAGTGTGTTGGTTAACCCCATAGGTCATGGAATACAAAGTCGCAATGGCCACATTGCGTTTGATATGCCATTTTAGGAACACCCTCCCCTTGGATTTTCCCCTGACGAGAGCTCTTTCGTTAGCCAATCCTCGAATGGGAGCTTGACCCTCGCAACTGGTCAACAGGTTGTCAATACAATGGTCGAGACAAACGGTTCTTGACTGTCACCTTGATGAGTTCTCGACAATCAGTACACATGTCCAACGATACATCTTATCTTCCCGGATAAAACTGGGGCTCCCAAAGCGAAAACTAGGTCCGACAAAACTCCTGTCCAACAGTCCCTGTAGTTGATTTGACAACTCTTGCAACCCTCCTGGTGCAAGACGGTAAGAGTGCGTGTAGTCAGGGCTGCCTCTGGTGCGAGATCAGACTGAGATTTTGCCTAACAGTTGTGGAAGTAAACCTGATAGTTCCTCGAGTAGCACACTGAAGGAATCACGAACAATTGGTAGATCCTCGATCCTCTTTTCCTTAGCCTTAACATCAGTAACGAGTGCTAACATAGCGGGGTAATCCCTCTGTAGACACTTCTAGGCTTTCATTGCTGAAATGATGCTATCCTTTATACCACTCTGACGCTTTAGAACAAATAATGATTCTCCACACAAAATTTTCTCCTCACTGGGGTATCTGCGCGATCTCTGGATAACCAATCCACACTAACTGCTGTATTGCAACCATCAAGGGAAGTAGAAGGAAGTTTGAAGTCGAACACTTGTCCCACAACGTCGAGTTTACATCCCAGCGGACATATGAGGTTTCATTTGACTTGCCATCCATTGCTGCCACAACAAGTTCGGTTTCAAGAAATATCAGGGCAAACAGAACGGAGACGAAGCGAATAGTTACTCATCCAAGCTATCGTGTTGCTATTACGCCTGGTATAGCCTATGCCAATACTAAATGTCCTTCCCTGAGCTTCATTTCCAGTGTTGGTTTCATCACGAGAATTTCCAGTACTGCCGTCGTTCCCTTGGTTGTCATCACCTTGACTTAACACAGTCAATCCTTGTCGAGGTCACCTTCGTTTCCATACTATAAGCTACGATCACGAGTACCTTGATGTTGCCGCGACTGTTGCCTGTAACGGTGTCCTGCGTCCTTTCACCAACAAGGTCTATATTTTCACATTCAGTGCCACGTCCTAAGGCACTACTCATGGTGCGGGCGGTTACACATTCTGCTCTACAGTCAATCGTCATCGATTTTGTCCCGATTGGTTCGTAAGAGTCGACTCCCATGAGTCGCTGGCTGGGGTTAAGGATTCGATTGGAGTCAAATCGCTGTTGTTCGTTGCCGGTAACCAAGGTCGTTCAAATGCTGAAGTCGGTAAGGTACTACGTTTACCCTCTTGTCCATTGTTCTTGCAAGTTGACTGAGTAATACACGGTATGTCGCGAGAGTGTTGCAGAAGTGATCGCACTTCGGGATTTAAGACATCAATACGTTAACTTCCAGCAAACGAAGAAAAGTGAGAAAGGCATAGACCAATCATTGTCGTTGCAACATCCAACTCAAGGATGTTCGTACAAGCACCTAACATTCTACACAGTTCGCTAGGTGTTCAGATGGGTGCTCGGGTGATATTTGATAACATCGAGATTCGAAAGGATTCAGTGAGGAGTGAGAAGATCACGTTCAAGTAGGAGACAATCACTGCTATGACTCCTAAAGATTTGTTACGTTTCACATTGTTCGAATAACGGGACAGAACCCCTTTTCCACTTGTTAAGGCTCACTGGGACTCGCATGCACCCCACACTATTATTATGTGTGCACCCACAATAATATTGTGATTTGCATGCTCATCTCAGCTCCTCCTAACTCATGTCAAATGGTTCCCCAAACTCGAGTGGCAAGCAAAGAACATCACAAAATGCGAGTCATGAGTGTCTAAGGAAACACCACACTACTAATCACATAACACATGCAAGTAATGATTTCATACTGTCGTGCTAAACGTGCAATCACATGTAATATCATATGTAAGTGTTCACTAGTTATGCAGTGCAATGAGTAAATGAGAGACGAACCTTGCAGTCTGGAGCTGAGTGTCATGGTCGTATTCATGTTTTCAGAACTGTTCGGTCATAGTCTGGTTTTATTAAAACGTTTTAAAACCAAGTTCACTATAACCAGTGGCTCTGATACCAAACTGTCACCCCCCCAAAATACCACATGCGGAAACCCCCGCAAGGCGTGGGACGTACCAGGATCCAAGCCACCAATCACATTGAACTCATAAATATAATTAAATAAAACTTTCATTTATAACGTAAAGTATTACAAATGTTACATATCATTTATTGAATACAGCGGAAGCATAACTCGTCTGTTAAGTGTTTCGTAAACCATGTGTACATAAGCCATTAAGCTTGTATTGAGATTTCCATGTATCTCGACCCATGACCACTCCAGCCTCCCAGACAGTAAGTTCCAAATGATATAAGCTTATAGACCTGCAAGCATGCAGACAAGTGTGTCAGACGACGCTGGTGAGTTCAAAGTTTTGTTAACGTGTTTAGATACCAGTTACCAGATTGAAGCGTTTCACAGATTCGATGTTTTGACTTGATGTTGTTATTAACTCGATTACCGTATGTGGCTACAAGATGTGTTTGCCCAAACCCCAATGCCTCTATCAAAGCATTGGTCAAGTGGTCAAGGTAATTAGTTCACGCCCATCCATTCCGACTCGGTGTGAGGGTGCCAAACCTAATAGCGCTATCAACTAAATACCTCGTTGCCTTACCGGCAACAATCGGTAGATGTAAGGGGTCTTATGTGATAGAAACTGAGTAATAACCAACATCCCATTAACCTTGCATTCCTCCCTGGAACGTTACCCGATATCCCTTCCCGGGATGCATGCTTGGAAAAGAGCAGTGAACTCACCTGAGATTGCTCGGTATGTTTTATTACTTTGTTTCATGTTGATCAACCATATCCTAGTATAGTTACCAATAACAGTCAGTTTCATGTGCACATAGAACACGTATTCTCTACACATACTACACTTGTAGCGTACACAGTTTACACATATCGTTATTCTTGATCACCATTCATAATATTCAGATTTAATAACATGGCAATCTCTTAATCAAGATAACCGTTCATCGATTATCAAATGCTAAACCACAACATGGTATATCCTAACCATCCCAACTAACCAACTCAATCATCATAGCAGATTCTCAATTGAATTATCATATATAAAAGTTGTCAAAACATGACATACATGTAGGCCAAGTTCATTGATCAAAACTTAGCTAATTCTTATTCACATAAACTATCAAGTCGCTAGTTATCGCTGATCGGATTAAACAACACATATTGCATACAAATTTGTTAATCAAGTTCACACTTAAACAAGAACAAACAATTAAGAAATAACACAAGTACGAAATTACAAATATGTTAATGACCAAATATCATGATAAACATGAGAGATAATTGAGGTGTGTGCTAGCAAGCTTAACTAATTAAGATGTATGCTTGCTAGCTTGTTAACAACTCATACTCCAACATTCTGTTATTGTACCAGCATTCACATGCATCACCATGTGGCCTCATCATCATTACTAAACAATAGTACCCTTCACCACCTCCTAGCTATAAAACCCCCTAAGAACCGACTTATCATCATTCAATGCAATCATGCATTACTAAACAATAACCCTAGTCATTATACCCACACTATTCAGTTCACACCTGTTTTAGCACAAACAAGAATCCTAGTTCACATGAATATCACAGCCGCAACTATCATTTAATTGATAACTCATCAATCCTACTTCTAATAGTTTCAGGCATGCATGGTTCTTATAGTATGTGCGACTCAAAACAATCCAAACATCAAAAAGGTAGTTCTCAAACATAATCAACACATAAATATATGCATGAATAAAACCGAGATGCTTTACTAACCAGATGATGTATCAAACCAAGCACAAAAGATGAGCTCCAAGGGAAAAGGGATTTCGAAGAGGGAGGGGGCTGATCGTCGATGAGAGTGAGATGCACTAGGGTTTCTTTTTTTTTTTTTTAACTATATGTAATACATGTATTCCCTTAACTCCTGTTCTACAATTAAGAAAAACCCATAAAAGGGTATGTATTGCGGGCTGGACATAATAGTGGGCCGAGACTTGAGATAATTATATAACCCACTAAAATTATCCACTAAATTATACCAACCCAATTTAACAACTTAGGGGTCATCATATATCAGCTATGATATTGCTAAGCATGTTCCAAGTATTCATTTATCATAACAAATTCACTTTATCATATAACGGACATTATGAATGCATATTATAACTCATCCCTAATTTAGATTAACGAAATAAAAATCATCACACAATCTTTCACATACTAAGCATCACGTGAGTCACCATTATAAACTAATCATCATACAATTTCGAATATGGCAATCAGTACAATTTGTTAGTGAATTACTGCTATTGGACCGATGAATAAGTTGATAATAGTGGGCCGAGTGGTTTATAGGTAAGGTGATAATAGAAAGGGGGTGGGGTGCAACTTAAGGGGGTGTGTGTGCGGCCCAAGTCTTCATGCGGCCCAGACACACGTGCGGCCCAAACACAATAATTATACCCTTAGAGTAGCCCAACTACACACTCGGTCAAACACAACTACGTTTACGTATAACAAGTTTGACACAGTCAAGAACATGAACGAAGAATAAGAAGAAATCAAAATTACGAGATTACATAACACTAACCTTGAAAGTTCGGGTTGTCACACGTGTCTTCACATAATTGGAGACGATTGTATGAGGTGTTACAAAGAACAAGAACGGAGCACTTATAAGTGGTCCAAAAGAATGATTTGAACTCAGAGGGAAGCTCCTATAAGCTCAGGAACTTCCAAGAGAAGAGAGGAATGATTTTTAAGAATGGTGCAAAGAAATGAGGTTGCATTCAACCTATATTTATACTTAAGGAGATTGTATGAGATTGTTCCAGGTGTTAGAGATCAACTTAGGATCATTATAAGTGCCCATAAACATGTCAAGACCTGCTAGAGAGCTCATGGTTTCGAAAAGTGGTATTCTTGGAGCCCAAACAAAACTCTGCCACTGGCGATGCTTTACGGACCGTAAGGGGTAACCCTTTGCGGTCTGTAAAGACCTTGGCACACTTGGTTTCAACCTTCTTATGGACCGTAAGGCATAAGCCTTTACTGTCCGTAAGGCATAAGCCTTTACTGTCCGTAACCGTCTTCTGAAAACCATAAAATTTTATGCTTGCGATTCGTAAGCCTTAGGCTATACGTTCCGCAAAGGGTCACTAAGGGGCAATTAAATTGCATGTTGACACCTTTAGTCGCTCCACATTCATACTTTCAATAAATGACAAAATTAGTCCCTCTAGGCCAACATTTGGCACAAATGAGAGTATGGACACATGTCAGCATATTACCGGACACGAATTTACGAGGTGTTACATGCAGCAGTGGGCAGATTAATGATTTGAGCAGGAGGACCAGCAGCACGTTTCAATAAGGAAACATGAAATGTCTGATGAATCAATGATTCAGCAGGTAAATCCAATTTATAGGCTGCAGCTCCAATTTTGTCCAAAAATAAGAAGGGGCCATAATATTTTGGAGACAATTTAGAGTATTTGTGAGTGCGAAGAGAAGTTTGCACGCACATAAGGATGCAATTTGAGATACACCTAATCACCTGCTGTAAATGGCCTTTCACTCATATGATTGTCAGCAAATTATTTCATGCGGTTTCGAGCTTTATCTAATGAATCTTTGACTTATGAAAGCATAGTGTATCTTTCTTGTAAGAGATCTTCCACGGCAGCAACATTAGTAGCAAAAGGAACATGTGGAAAGTGAATAGGTGGGTCTATTCCAAACAATGCTTTAGAAGGAGACATATGAATGGTTGAGTGCCATGATGTATTGTACCACCATTGTGCTAAAGACAGCCACTTGTGCCACTGAGAAGGGGCATACATGGTCATGCACCTCAAATATGTTTCAAGGCATCTATTTAAAACTTCAGTTTGTCCATCCGATTGAGGATGATAAGCTGTGGATAGAGCCTGAGTGATTCCGTACAATCTTAAAAATTCTTTCCAAAATTTGCTCAAAAATAATGCATCCCTATCAGAAACAATTGTTTAGGGACAACCATGGATCTTAAACACATAATCCAGCATAACCTGAGCCACTTTAGTAGCTGAATAAGGGTCTTTTAGGGAAATGAAATGACCATACTTTGTCAACCTTTCCACCACAACCAAAATAGTTTCGAAACCTTGAGAAATTGACAGCCCACCAATAAAGTCCATAGAAACATAAAAAAAATGGAATGGGGAACAGGCAGGGGATTTAAGAGACCAGGAGTTGCATCAGTCTCATATTTTGCCCTCAGACAAATATCACAATTCTTGACAAAGGATTTAACATCTTTGGTAGCTCCTTTCCAATAGAATATTTCCTTCAATCTTTGAAGAGTAGCATAGATGCCGGAATGTCCACCTTGGGCAGAAGAATGACATAACACCAGAAGGTCATGTCTAAGGGCAGGAACCTTTGGAATCCACAATTTATTTTTTCTTCTAAGAATTTGACCATCCCAAGAGTATTTATCCCCACCAAGACCATTTTGCAGTTTTAAGATTAAATCTTGTGCCTCTTGATCATTGAGTAAGGCATCAACAATCTTTTGTAACAGTAATGGTTGATAAGAAGACAGGGACATTTGAAACAAGGCAGCCCCATGTACTCTTGATAAAGCATACGCAGCACCATTATCAACACCTTTTTTATAGACTATATCATAGTCATAATCCATCAACTTACTTAGCCATGTGTGTTGTAAAGGAGTTGTGATTTTTTTGTTCTAGTAAGTGCTTTAAACTTTTCTGATCAGTTCTGATTGTAAAATGCTTTAGAATCAAATATTGATGCTAATGTTTCACTGCCATTAGAATTGCTAGCAATTCTTTCTCATAAACTGATAAAGTAGTTTGCTTAACTAAATGGGCCTTACTTACAAAAGCAATTGGATGCTGATCTTGCATTAAGATAGCTCCCAACCCATTTGATGAGGCATCTATTTCCACAACGAACTCCTTGGACCAATTTGGAAGAGCCAAGACAGGAGCTTGAATCAGGGCTTGTTTAAGTCTATCAAAGGCTGTTTGTGCAAAAAAAGCATATTTCTGCAACAATGTGGTCAAAGGTTTGGCTATAGCCCCATAGGAAGAAATAAACCTCCTATAGTAGCCTGTTAATCCCGAAAAACCCCTCAATTGTTTGACTGTAGTGGGAGTGGGCCAATCCTTGATGGCATTGATTTTAGACTGATCAGTGGCTACTCCTTGCTTGGATATGACATGACCCAAGTATTCTACTTTAGTGCCTGCAAAACTGCATTTTGATTTCTTGGCTAACAAATAATTATCTCTAAATAGCTGCAAAACTTCTCTTAGATCAGTCAAATGTTGTTGCATATTTTGGCTATACACTAAAATGTCATCAAAGAAAACAAGAACTATTTTCCTTAATAGGTTTTGAAAAACAAAGTTCATTAGGCCTTGGAATGTAGTAGGGGCATTGGTCAACCCAAAAGGAAGGACCAAAAACTCAAATAAACCTTGATGAGTACGAAATGCAGTTTTGTGAATATCATCATCATGCATCCTAATCTGATGATGACCACTTCTGAGATCCAACTTAGAAAAAACCTCAGCACCACCCAATTCTTCTAATAATTCCTCAATTAAAGGAATTGGAAATCTGTTTTTTTTACTATATCTCATTTAACTTCCTATAATCAATGCATAACCTCCATGATCCATCTTTTTTTTAACAAGAACCAAAGGGGAAGCAAATGAGCTGACACTATCTCTAGTAATGCCTAGATCTTTCATTTCTTAAACCATTTTCTCAATTACATCTTCTTGGACTAAATGGTATCTATAGACTCTTTGATTGATCACCACACTCTCACTAATCAATTGAATTTTATGGTCGCAAGATCTCTTTGGAGGTAAACTTTTGGTTTCTTGAAAAACATCATCAAACTCAGTTAAAAGAGCATTCATTTGCTCAGACTCATGCCCTTCTATTAGCTTGGCTTAGTGTTGAAATGCTCCATCTAAATGGATGCTACACATCTGAGCCTGGCTTCCATTTGCCCTTAATTGTTTATCCAGCATTTCCATAGAGCACAAACTCAAATTGGATTGAAACTGTTTAGCCCCTTTTAGTTCAAAAGTTTGAGATCTAATGTTAACCTTCATTGTGAGAGTCTTAAAATTCCAAATGATATCATTTAAAGTTTGTAACCACTGAATACCAAGAACCATGTCATAGTTTTTTAAGGGCAGCAAAAGAACATCAGATTTATACCACACCCCTTGCATTATCCATTGGAAATCTTGACATAAACGAGTACATGGAAGATTATTACCATCAGCAACTATAACAGGCATTAAGGTTACCTCTTTCATAGGACATTGCAGCTTGGCAGCCAATTCTGAATCTAAAAAGTTGTGTGTTGACCCAGAGTCAATTAAGATTTGCAATTGTCTTGTACCTATGCAACTAATCACTTTCATGGTATTAAAGGAAGGCACTCCCATTAAAGCAATCAGTGAAATTTGTGGCTCCATTGACAGATCTTGTATATTAATCATATCAGTTGCTTCACACCCTTCATCATCAGCCTCAATATGGAGAGAATACAATTTCTTGAACTTGCAATTGTGGGTAGATGTATACTTTTTAGGGCACCAAAAACACTCCCCCTTAGCTAACTTTTCTTGTGCTTCTTTTGTTGGTATCTTTCTGATAGGTCTGGCTGTTTTGTTTACAGGTGTAGGTAGTAATGCTAAGTTATTAGTATTAGTAGCCTTGAATGAACTATTTGAAGTTGTTAAAGGTTGATTGCTACCTTTGAACGACGTACTAGTGGAAGACATAGTACTTGTATTGGAACCAAACCATTTCTTGACTTCTTTTGGCCCAAACAAGGTAGAATAAATGACTTCTTATTGCTTGGCCATGGTAATTGCATCTCGAACTGTATTTGGTTTGAAAATTTTCACCAAACATCTGATCTCAGGCTTTAATCCTGCTATGAACAGACTAGTAGCATATTCTTCGCATAATACGACTCTATAAAGCAAAGCATCGAAAGCTTCACAATATTCTTGTAGAGTCCCTATTTATTGCAAATTCTTTAGGTCTTCAATCGGTTCTTCAAATAAGCGCATTGAAAATCTATTGGTAATGGATCTTTCATAATCCGCCCAATTCATCTCCTCCACCATTCGGTTTTGACTATTAACATGCGATTGGTGCCATTGTAATGCAGCACCTTCTAAATTGATTACAACAATTTGTATTTTGTGTGCCTTTGGTGTCTTATCAATTGTAAAGAAATGTTTACATTTGTGTATCCAACCTTCAACATCCTCACCATTGAATTTAGGAAAATCTAATCGTCCCAATCGAACAAATCTGGAATCACCATTTCGATCTCGATCCATTCCTCTATTATTCAGCATTTCTTTCAACTCTGTCAATTGTGAACACACCACCGCCATTTGACCTTGTAAACCCTGGATATTTTCCGAATTCTTCTCAGCCATCTCTCTCTGAACTTGAATGGCCTGTGCATTGTCTCTGATTAACTCTTGCAATTTCTCCATTCCTTGATGTCTCATCGGCATAAACGATTGTAACCCTAGTTTCCCAATTTGAGTACAAAACACGAAAACGAAGAATAAATTGATGAATTTGAAGGGAAATTGATCGAAAGAATGATCAATTTCGGTGATTTGAAGTGAAATTGAATTGAAATTGATCGAAAGAATGATCAATTTCAGCGAATTGAACGGACGGACGAGCTGAATGATCGACTCGAATACTGAATTTGATGAATTAGGGCTTTGATTTCAAGAGCGTCCAGAGAATCGAACAGCTCTGATACCAATGTTACGATAAAAGAAGAAGACAGAACTTTAGAGAGGGAAAAGGCTAATTCATTTCATTGATGATCTACAACCATTACAAACTGACTAATATACAGAATAACAACCTAACGACTTCACAATAGTAACAACCTTCAAGTATTACAGAATTACAAACTACCCCCCTCGACTTATTTCTTTATTACAACTTTGATTATTGACATAATACCCCCTTTGACTATAACAACATAATAGAGCCACACCCCGGTTTTCATCCGGCTGTTACTTCAGCGAGGCAACTCGTGTGGAGGCAGTACGGTTTCCGGGGGAACGCCTTAACCAAGTCTGACCAACCCAGCGTGGGCCCGGTTAAGACAACGTATGTTTGATTAGATCTTGGCTAGGGCCGCTGATTAGGCAGTGTGACATTGGGTCACTCAAAAGAGAGTCACCGTTCTAAAAAATATAAATGGGTCGGACGCATCAAGGGTCAATATCCGGTGGACTCAAGTTGGATCATATGGAGCCCCATCATGATTTAGACTAAAGCAGGGGTGTTAAAAAAACTGAAACCGAATAAAAACCATAAACCGAACCATAACCGAAAAAATCTATCCGAATAACGAATTTGGTGTTCGGTTTGGTTTTTAAGCGAAACCGAGTTATGAATTTGATTTTGGTTTTGGTTTAGTGTTTAGTTCCACAATTTTTTTATTTGGATAACCAAATAAACCGTTAATTTAATTAAATACTAAATAAAAATAATATCTAATAAACCATGTAACATTTATTAGCTCAAATGTCATATCTAATTTCTATGATCTATCTTTGAAGTTTTAACTTTGTGTTTGTGTTTGTGTGTAAGACTGTTTTTAGATTTGTTTGTTTTATTTTGATTTTAAACTTTTTTTTTATTAAAATATGTTGTATGCTTTGATTATTTGGTTTAAGTTAGTTGTTGACTTGCTGTTTAAAACACAAACACGAACCTAAATTAGGAAAAAAAAACATGCTTAAGTTTAATTCAGTTGAATTTGGTTCAGTTTACATATTCCTAATTCGGGTTGGTTCGGTTTTTTGGTTTGGAGTATAAATTTTTGAAAATCGTATAAACCCAGCCAAATAAACCACATAAACCGTAAACTGAACCGATAAACACTCATGGGATAAAGGAATCGTGCATGGCCCTTACCCACGTCGCCACCATGAGTGGAGTGGGTTATTCCCACTTTTGTTTCTATTTTTTCTACGGTTATTTTTATTTCCTAAGCTTTAACTTAGTTGTTTTTGTTGCACTGTAGTTTGTTTGTTTCCCTAGATTTAGGACGTGAGCCAGTGGGTTTGATTTTATATGTAAACAACTTTTGAATGTTAATGGTGGTGCTTTTTACGATTGAAAATTTCTGCTGTGTTTCTCAGTTTGAGCAAACCAGTTTTGTTATTTCCATTGCTAATCCAAGGTTGCAACTTGAGCGGTATTCTTTGGGACCTATACTTGAGTTTTAGGTGGTGAACAATTATGTATTCTTTTACTTGGTTTAGGAAGCTCTTCGGATTTAAAACATGTGGTGTTTCTGAATTTTGTATCCCGTTCAGTCAGTTGTTATCCGTTTCTCTCAAAAACTTGACCATCCAAGCCGTTTGATACCCGGGTGTCTAAAGTCCCTCCTCTATCCCTCTCTCTATTTACTAGTTTTCCACAAATGCTTAAGACCATTGGCCTAATTACACCATTTCTAATCTGCATCAGGTATTTGGAAACCAACGCTACTTTTTTTAACACACCCACAAAATCCCCAACACTACTATATCTACACTTTTGTTCATCACTGTCCTTGATTCCGCACAATTTGGAAACCATTCCTTTTTCGGTGGATACAATGATTTTAAATTTCCGACCAGTGTTTGCACGAAGACGATAGACGACGACCATAAGAAATCAGAAATGTTAACTTAAAAGGTTTAAAAATACTAATGAACGCCTCCCACATGTTTATAACTTGTTAATGGCGATTGATATTTATTTAATCCCCAAAGTTGGTTGTGTTTTTCCTTACCGGCCCAACCAAAAGTCATGTTTAAATCATTAAAAATTGGATGGGAGTAAATTAAGTTAATTGATGAGTTATATAAAAATTATAAACTTTCAGTGTTTCAACAAATATTTGATCAACTAAACGTATACATACACATGTAAATACAAAACTCATGTAACTAAATTCAACTAAAAATGTAAACATATGGTTATCAAACTCATTAACTTAAAGATGTAATTATATTCAACTAAAAGGGAAAAGATCAAATAGGAAGTTTATTTTGGCTAGGAAGTGTAGGAAGCAATAGGATTAGGACATGTGGCAACATTTAAAATAAAGAAAAAGGGTATTTTAGTCAATCCAACCCTTTCTTCTTCCTTTTCAAAACCCAGTAACTTCAAAACCCACCATTTTCAAAACCCATCATCTTCAACCATTTCTTCACTTTCTATCTCAATAATCACTACATTATAGTGCGATTTTCATCACAAATCAATGATTCAAACATCCGATCAACGTGTTCTTCAGCTTTTTTGAAGAAAACCCAGTTTAATTTTGTCACACCCTGACTTTTGCGGAAGCGTGGTTTATTTGGTGTGACTTCTTAATACCATTACAACAATCATAACAATGCTATATGATAAAAACATGAGATATTCATCCATTAATAAAGTTAGAAAAATCCCATTTTTTCAACAATCACAAAATAATTTACAAACCTTAACTTGATTTATTTGAGTTCATAAAGACTTAGCAAAAAAACTTTAAACAAAACCAGGTTTAGGTATATATAACCCGTCCAGGAAGAGGTTACACCTTCTAAACCCTGAATGACTCCTTTATTCAAACGCAGCTTGAAAATACGTGCATACCGTGCCAGATCCGTTGGTTTCCTGAAATACATGTAATTTGAAAAGTCAACATAACGTTGAGCGAGTTCATGTGTAAGTGAGTAGGTATAAACCTTTGTAAAAATGTCTGTATGTATGAAAATCCCTGGTATGTAGCAATTAAGGAAAAAGAGACCACCATTGGGTTGCAAAGCCAATGATAAGTGTGAAGTGATGCAGGAAGACTCAAACCTAGCGGATTTGTGCGTCGGGCACTTAGTCACCTCATGGTCCACTCGGCGGACTCAGGAGTGGGGCTCGCTACACCCAAATAGATCTATCACTAATGTACCTCGGTCCTACAACGAGGATTGATGGCCTTAAGTGTTGTGCCCACCACTCACATGTTCGCGTAATAAAAACCCTCCTTAAGCTAACCATACCATAATAAAAGTCTGTAAATGTCTGTAACATGTATTTCACCCCCGTAATGTAAAACTGAAAATAGTTAAGAGAAAAGGGGGACATGAACTCACAGTATTGCGTCTTCGGTACTCGTAACCCAAATCTCCTCAGCAAACACGACTACCTACAATGGTCTAACGTCTATTAGACGAACGGGTCGTGCCTTGTCTTAGTATTGATTAGTGCCTTTGAGTTATGTTTTAAAGTGTCTTCAATATTTTCGTAATAATACTTCTCATGCTTGTGTATTCGTATTTCCTTCCCAAGGATGGGATATTTTACATATGTCTGTTCGTATTGGAATTATATTTTTAAGTCACATTTTAGAGAATACATATTTGACCATATTCCTGTATAAAACCAACGTCCGATACTCTGTATTTCGTTATAAAAATTATGGCGAGTTTTATGCTTGAAAAACATAGTCTATAATATACTAGTAAACGCTTGTCCAGAAAATATTTACTAAGTGTTAGGATTTTCGAAAAATTTCGCCATAGTCTCCTTTGTAAATAGAGGTGTCCATGCTTAAAAGCATATCATTTACTTTTATATATATATCCCGTAGGTCGTTCTCAATAATCAAACCGACATTTAGACATACAAAGCATTACTTACTTTATTTCAGCTTCATTACTCAAAACTGGACTGTTTTCGAGGATTTTTATAAAATAGTTAACCTTTTCCAAAAATTTTCAAATTTTTACAGAATGTCATATATAATCCAAAATTTATTGTGTAAAAATTTCGGGGACCAGTTAACTCATTACCAATTTTATATAAAAATTCTTTTACTCGACTGCAATCAGATTTGTTACCTTCTGATTGCAGTTTTACGGAAAAATTCCCTAAAAATCAATCGTAAGTCCGATCGACGAAATTCCAGTTGGAGGGTCACGGAAACAACAGTGACCATCTACAGTAAAAATCCCATGAGCTGATTCTGCTCAGGTTTCAAGTTTTGACTCCGAATACGACACACTTTTTCAGCAGAAATATTTCAGCTTGAGCTGCTGTCTAAAAACAATTCTTTAAAAATAGTAAACGATCTCGAAAAATTACGATTCAAGTGTCATTTGTTTGGTTATTCAAAAATACATAATTTAGACTCCAGAAATTTACTTTTTCGATCTTAAATGACCCAGTTACAGCCGTTGAAGTTGGCTGGAAATTCCAATCAGCATGCTGTTTGCAATGTAAAAGTTACTAAAAACGCATCAATAAGGGCCCTAACCATGGTTTATTGATGATTTAATGATCAAACCTTATGCATGCTTTAACCAAACCCAAGATCCACCCGATTTCATCTTCATGCAACCCTTTTTATGTATGATTTTTATGTAAGTTCCATGTTCATCTTTTAGGGTTCTATTTCTTGTGATTTAAACAAATAAACGTCATACTTCCCATTTTAACTAAAAATAAGATGGAACAAGGTGTAGAGACTTACTATTAGCACAAGGCTAGGGTAGAAATCTAGTGAAGATGATGGTGAGAAAAGTATGGTGACAAGATCAGATCAAAGCTTCCTTGAATGCTTTTCGACTTGCACCTTCATGGTTCACCTTTAAGGCTTGAATGGAGCTTGAGTATGAAGAAGTTAGTGATGTTTAAGTGGTTGTTGATGGTGAATTCAGCTAGGGGGACCGAAAATGAGAGAGAGAGGTGTGAGGTGAGAGGGGGGATGAATATGGTGATGATATAGAGGCATTGGGAACTCACATGGCCACCCTAAACATCCTAGGGACATGATTAGCTAAGCTTTTGGCCTACCAAAATTAAGGAGAATAAAAATAAAATCTGAATAAAAGATATTGTAATGATGGGGCTGAAATTCGGTTGGGGGGGGGGGTCAAATGTAAAATTTTGGTAATTAGTGGGTAAGTAAATAAGAGGTTAAGGGTATTTTCTAGAATAGTGGGTGTATGCCATGTTTCTCTAGTGTGTGGGGATTTTTGTGACCATGATTATTTAAGAATAATACAGTAATGTTTCTGTCAAAATTTTGGTGTCCCGGGTACTGTCCGGTTGTTCGGTTACGTATCGTTCTGTTAAAGTGTTAAATTGTACCGCATAGCGTCTTTTATGCAACTTTTTGTAACGAAATCATTCCTGGCACTTAGGAAAGTATACAGGACCACTCTGCTATATTTGTGTATTCTATTGGTACAATAAAATGCTGAATTTAATAAAAGAAAGCAGAATTCTGTAATTAACGCGTGTTTTAGGCACTTCCCGGCATTATATCTATCACCTAATGACGCAGTCTTATGGTCCTCACTTCCCTACACTCCAAACCAGTGTGGTGGTCTATCCCTGGCTCATACTGGCCATAAAACATTGTCTGTCTATGTGCTGGTATTGTCGGCATTATTTCTGAATCAACCGTTCAGTGTGTCAATTGTGCTGAGTGCATCAAGTATGTCACTAATGTAGGTGTGTAATGAATGGAGTGACTGTATAAAATATGATGCATGTATATATGATATAGAATCATAGAGCAGTTTAAATTATCAGTTGTAATCAAGCACAGTCATTAAGCACGTAATTAAGATTAATTGATTTGTACAGTACCTGAGATTTTGAGGGTTGTCACATTCTCCCCCCGTTAAGAAAATTTCGTCCTCGAAATTTGTACTACCTTAACTTCTTATGCTTACGTCACACGATTATGTATACGAATAATACTGAGGTAGATAACCACCGAACCAATTCCAACCTTATTCACATCAAGTGAGTCTAGGATATATATATAACATCACAATTCCAATAGTTAAAAGGTATGTGCTTATAGCATTTAATGTCAAAGGTACAGTACGCATTTGACGTATAGTCTAGTGTAATCCAGCTTGCAGTGTTCCACAAAAGAGGAGTCCTATCCAATAGAGTTTTTAAATGACTGGTCATAGTATGCAAATTTTCACAAACCATAGCATCCGCTATATGAACTCAAAATCAACAACTTGGAGATGAAAATGACCTGCCAACCGGCGAATAAGTAAATGATAAGGATTTGTGTGTTGACATTCTCGAGTTGCGAAAATACACCGAATGAAGTACAAACGAATCTGGTGTATCATTGTCTAAATTTGTAGTTGCATCAGAAATGTTTAAATGACAAGTCAAACAAGAGTATATGTAGTTTTGTGAAACAGTTGACCATAATTAGCACAAGCTAGTAACACCACAAGGTGCCGAAATGATGAGATTCAATAATAATGGTGACTGAACAAGTTCACCGTGCCTGAAATCAAATGATAGTGTATCGAGACAATCTGAAGTTTTGATTTACACAATGTCACAAAGTTTTTAGTTAAATACGGAACATTAAAGAGCCACTGCCTTTGATTGGAGGTGAAAAGCATTAAGTTTGGCAAGGTATTTGATTGACAATGAAGGTATCGTTAGGAGGTACATTGTGCTTATGAAATGAATATATGTACCGTTGCCTTAACACACAATTGTGTTGAGACCGCTTTGATCGTGAAGATCCAAAATGGATTGTTAACAACTAAGTAGGGAATTGAATTTCGTGTACGAAGTGAGTAATCAAATTAGCGCAAGCTTCAGTTTTGTGAAAATATCACCGCAAGGTATCGAAATAAATCAAACATTTTAGTGGAGTCGTAGACCAACCAAATCTACTACGACTTGAACTGAAAGAATCTCTGCAAAAACAGTTGAATATGATGCTCCCAATACATCATATAGCGTTTCAAATTAATCCTGTGAACTGGATAAGTTCAAGCAATTGAACTTGGTTTCAACGTAACCCAATAATAAACGTATGAACCAACAAAGGAATTTTCGGCATGGTAGCAAAATAACCCATGACTGTAACTTGAAAGAAAGAGGTTTCAAGAAAGTGCGTTGGCTTGGTAACAAAAGAGTTCAACAATAACAATAATGTAGGTCACTCGAATCAGGAATTTGTAATTAGGCTTAGCAAAATGATATGTAAACTCCAATGAAGTTTTCATTCAAACCGAAATCACATGCGTAGCATGATGCATGTATGTCAGGTAAGTTTCCAAGAAAGGAATAACGAGTATCTGTTAAAGTGAAGAAATGACCAGATATCGAAGCAAAGGTGTGATCGCTCTCAGCGAGAAAATTATTGTGGTGCACTACCATTAAGAGGAGTAGAGATGCAAACATCTACTCGCTAGAAGTAAAAGAAATTCAAGTACTCTCTGTTTGGTCAACGGAACTGGCATATATGTCAGGTTAATGGTGTCTGCTTAAGTTAACAGATGTGGTTCCTAAGTAACAACCTTTGTGAATTTGGTCCTGGGTTCCCAATGGTCCTAAATACATGTTTTCTAGATTCTCAAGGTTTCGTATTTGTTGTAGAATTGGTCTGTGCGTCGTGTGTGACACACCATTCGTGTGTCCGTTCACAACATGTCATTATCCCACAACTTCCCCGGTATACTTCCTTCCTGAATTCACAGCTAACGACACTCGATCATCGATTCGTCGTGAAATAGTAGTTGGGTCCTCACAGTTAGTTACATAAGTAATTCGTTAATCCTTAGCAAAAGCCACCGACTCTGGTTGGCTCGCCCGTCCGACTCCCGGTCATTTAAAAGTCATCGTCCTTTCTTTTGACGAGCAGAACTGAGGTTATCCAAAACAGAAGTTTTGGTCTGTTATCTTCCTTCTCTATCTACTACTGAAACTACACTGTCAATCCTTGCATTTCCGCAAATGCGAGTCGCTACGATGCATCGATTTCAGGTGCGGTGCCTGGAATTAAATCGATGCGAGGTTTGACTAATCGTTGAGGAGAAGGTTCCGGCAAGTCTTCGAGGAAGACTTCAGAATACCTCTCTGATCACGGGGGTATCTTCGAGTTTTAGTTCTTCGGCTCCCTTGTCCTCGACATGCGCCAAGAAAACAACACATCCTTTACGCAACATCCTTTGTGCCTCCCCGCAATTAGTAATTTGTAGGGGCATATCCTGCTTCATGAGCCACAGTCGTTTCTTCGTTTGCCATTGTGATGCGGTTATCAATCTCCGCTCGAACACTCGGCAGTTGATCCATCTCAATTACCTTATCGAAGCTTTCCAACTCAACTGACAATAGCTCAAGCGTAAGTTCACGCTCTCCGGGTTCTATCTTGCCTTTTCTAGTTACTGCGTTGACTTCCACTAGCTTCACCTAGCTAGTCCCATCGAGTGCAAGTTATCTAACTTACGTGCTACTATATCAGTACACTCTCGAACTCTAGAGATGCGAAACCGAAAATTTGCAACAGTATCTAGCAGCACAGATGCATAATGTTGAGTAATATGGGACGTACCGATATTCATGCTTGAATTCTTGGCGTGCTTTCCTAGCTCTTATGCTTTTATCCTCGTGCCTGGTTCTTCTTAGGGCAGTATTTTCTGAAATGCTTCTTGCTTCCACAGTTAAAACAAACTTCAGCACGTTTTTGTTTGTCACTCGTCCTGCCTTCGTCGTTGTCGTTGTTTCCTTCGTGATTCTTGCTATCATCTTGACCTTTGTTTCCACCTTCAATACCTTGTCTACAAGTTTCCTTGGGATGTCCCCTCTTACCACAGTTACCACATTTTCCATATTTACATCGCCCGACATGATAGCGTAGACAATTGTCACATTTAGGTAGGATACCCATGTAGTCTTTTCCCTTCTTGACTTTCTTCTCGTTACTCCCCCGAGTAACCACCTTGAGATTTGCGAGCTTTCTCTTGTTATCCCCAGGTGACCCTACAGGAGTCTCCTCTCTCTCTTTCGCAGTGGAAAATTCTCCTCGTCTAATCGCTTCTTCAGTGAGCGCCACGCTCATGTCGATTGCTTCGATAATTGTTGAAGGCTTAGATGTTGTTACCAGGCTTAGAATCTGCGGTGCTAGTCCCCTAATGAAAAGTTCGATCTTCCTAGATTCTGGTTCCACCAAACGCGATGCAACTTGTGATAACTCGCCAAATCTCTGCACATATTCAACTATCTTTGGACCTTCCATAGTTTCCAACTTCTGGACTTCCGCCCTAGAGCAAAATCTTTTGCGCATTAGTTCCTTCAGTTCGTCCCACGTCATAGTATACGCAGCGGCCTCGCCCATTGCCTGAATTTGAAAGTTCCACCATGACAGAGCCCCATCTACAAATAGCCCCGCTATGTACGTAACCTGATGTTCTGGGGCGCATTTGCTCAATCGTAAGACAGAATTCGTCTTCTCCACCCAACGCACAAATGCTAAGGCACCCCCAGTGCCGTCGAATTCTCGAGGTTTGTGGTTCAAGAACTGCTCGTAGGTGCAGCCGCTGGGTGGGTTATTTCCTGAGGTACCTCCGCCGTGTTCGGAGCGAAGGGCCTCGAGTTGCGCGATGGCTTGCGAGATGCGCCCTTGCAGTTCTGACTCTGCTGTCGTCGGCAGAGGGTTGTTGGTATCGACGTTCCCTTGTATCGACACCTTCTGAGAAGAAGATTGGTTAGGTCAGGTCTCATTCGTTCGGGGAGTGCATATAGTTGTTTAGAGATCGTATGTACACACACATATTAGGTTATCCTACCAACCAATCAAGCACTAGTATAATCATAGTATAACCAAGAAATTTGGTAATTACGTTTAATGAGAGCATAGTAAGCAAGCACGTAGCATTATAATTATTGTACACACATATAGATTAATAACGTGCGTACGGAGATATAGCGACGAAGTTTCGTTGGTCGTTGGCCATAAAGTATTGTCGCATGTTTTATAATGATTGGGCCCTCATTATTCCCTGACCACAATTGTATTGCCCTCCAAAATGTATCACATCAATAGGGACACAGGGTCACTCTACCCTTGTCCATTAAATGTATTAGTGTATCAAAATCACATAGTCTGAAGTGGTCTTTAAAAGTCTCCACAAACCCGGCTTATCATTAGTGTCTTTACTTGAAAGCAATGTAATCCGCATAATCCAGAAATCACTATACCAGTGTCTGAGGTGGAGGAGGAAAGAAAAGTAAACTGGTTAACATGCGTGGACTTCCTCCGTGGGCTTGCGTACACGTCGAAGTAATTATCTGTTCTGCCGCTCGATAGTAAAGAAATAAGCATCAGCATCCTGGGAACGGTGTAATAGTAACGGTTGAGAGCGCAAAAAGGAACCTTGATAAATGTGGGGGATCAAAGTATGCTGGCAATAAACAGGGTGGGGGACTTGGTGTCTTACATAAATTTTTCAGACAATATGCTGTCTTGTGATATAAATACTTAAATCATGCGTTTAGTTATGTAATGTTTGGCATTTGAAGTTACCAAATGTGGTGTCAGCTCAAGCTCCAACGTTCTGCGACTCATATCCTCAAACTGTAGTGGGTGTTACAGGAGCAACTCATCTCATGTGTGGCCTCCATAATGTGAGGGATGGTAAAGGTCTAAAATTAGCATAGTGTATTATAGGAATCATTAAATTGGCTCGTCCAGCAATGTAGAGGCGAATGTTGCAAACGGTGCGGCCTGTGAGGTTGGAGAAAATACTGCAGTAGCGAATGGGATAGTTACACGGGTGCTGACCTGGAGTACCTTCCCGGGGTGCGGGTATGTCTTAAAAGCAAGCAATAGGCATGTTGGCGCAATGGACGACGGTCTTTTATAAGGGCAACATCAGCGGTTGAAGGTGCAGGAACATACGTTTCAACCAATAAGGATATCATCTGTGCAGGTACTGGGTCAGATATAAAGGATGCAATGCCTGGTAAACCAAAAGAACATGGGCATGGTCAAGTAAAGGTGCGGGTTCAGCAGGTGCAACATCAAACTGTCCCTCACAAGTGCAGAAGCTAGCATCAGGGGTAGGTCGTGTAACGGTGTGGTGCCTTGAGCAGGTGATAGTGCAGCAGCCATGTCATTGTTGTCTGCGTCAGTAGTAGAAAGCTGTAGTCCAGCTGCCTTTAAGGCTGCAGATGTCACAAACTCAAAGAAGTCTGAAGTCGAGTGTATACTAGGAGCATAGGATAGCCTGATAACAGGGGTCTTAAGAAGTGAAATTAGTAACAAGGTTCTCGTCAAATTTTCTATCATCATGGGCGTCAACAAGGGGACCATCGATAATACGCCAATGTCATCGTCAATTATGAATTGTTTGTTGAGTAGCCAACCTTTA